>CAWUFW010019732.1:0-175493 GCA_963921515.1 Calotriton arnoldi | reverse complement strand
GGCACTGCGCCGATAGCAAGCGCGCGAAGAAATCCGACCGACACGTAACGAAACCAAGTCGACCGACCGAGCCGCACGGAAAACAGCAATCCGGCCGGAAAAACACGCGAATCCAACCGACCGACACGCACCCGGAACAAATCCGACCGAAACGTACACGCTAACTCCAAACCGCAAAGTACGATGCAAGGCGCGAAAACCACGAGCGAGTCGGACGGAGGACAAGCCGTACGACCGACACGCATACAAAACCGAGCCGAAGCAACACAATACACCGCGACCGACGCGTATGCAGCATAGAAAACTGCACAAACACAGCGTGAACGAAACGGAGAACACCGTACGAGACCAATGCAGGGTCCGACTCGGTCACACGAACGTTTCCAACATACACAAACAGCACAAAGGAAAAATCACCCAAAAAAAGGCCAAACAAGCAATTACCAAGCCAATAAATACTGGGGGGGTGGGGACAGAGAACAAAGACACACCCACAACTCCACCTATATAAAGGACACAAATAACTACCATGAGCCTTTGCAAATGCCATTCCACTGCCAGCACCCAAGAGAAAGCAACCACACACCCACAGCTCATCCCTCACACAAGCCACACACCATCAGCACACCAACAAATACCAACCTCACATACACCCAGCAAAACACACACTCACACACCCTCACCTGCACACCAACACACACATCACTCACCATCACCACCCATCACCATGCCCCCCAAGAAGAATCACAAGTTCCTAGATTGTGAATTGGAAGTCCTGGTAGACGAGATCCTCAGGGTAGAGCCACAGCTGTTTGGCGCACTGGTCCAACAGACCCCCATCTCCCAGAAAACCAAGATGTGGGAGAGGATCATCAACAGGGTGAACGCACAATCACCATGTCTGCGCACAAAGACCGACATCCAGAACAGGTGGTATGACGTGCGCAGGAGGGTCCGGGAGCTGCTCAAGAAAGACTACCTCATCAGCCAATACACCGGCAGTGGCCCTCCTGCCAAGCCAGTATACCTCAGGCCCTGGGAGGAGAAGGTGCGGGCCATCCTTCCGCCAGTGAGCGTATATGGACTAGAGAACATCCCAGAGCCTGGTGAGTACACAACAAATGTACACAATATTCTGACACAAAACACACACACATCACTGTCAAGGGAGAGTCAAACCATGCACTCATAGCAATTACACAGCAACCAGAACAGAATCATCCCAAAATGTGTATGTCAGTCAGATAAACACAACACATGCCATCAAAAAAGTTACATCCAACCGTGCCATCACATGTACAAACACAACTACAACTACAGCTAGGCAGTGGCACAAATAGAACTAACAAACACATCCAGACATGTAGCCACCACAACAACACCAACACACAGTGAAGACCACTCAAAGGAAGGAATTCTGTGTATGCTGGCCAAGTCAGTGTAGCCAATAGCATCATGGGAGTCGCAGTCACACATATTGCCCCCCCACAACTGTCCCATCAACACCACCATGAACCATGCGCACATCACAGGGAGTGGAGAAGGACTCACAAGATGGCTGACACTGGCTACTGCTGTGGGGAGCACAAGGCCCTGCTGGCAAATGTGCACCAACAAACAGCAGGACACCACTGACTGACATCCTGAGAGACAACTTCCACTCCCTGCAATGCAAGCACGTTCCATGGTGGGATATCTGGCTGGCTGGGTGGGAAGGGGGACTTGCAGCACTGACTATAGTCACAAGCACCTCCCCTCACACACCCCCCAACACAAACTCCACAGTACCCACCTGGTAGTATGCAATGCCCTCCATCCCAACACAAGATCCCACAAAGAACCACCACCCTGGGTTATGTTGTGTGAAGCACAGGGACACTCTTGGGACTCTTAGCCAAACAACTGCCAGGACAACACTCCCAGCCATCCTGTCAGCACAGCCAGCCCACCCCACAGGGAAGCAGAGTCAAAAGGAAGGAAGCATGGGCATGCTGGGAAGGGGGTGGAGGCAATAGCATGATGGGAGTCGTAGTCACTGATATTGGTCACCCCCACAACTGTCCCATCAACACCACCCTGAACCATGCTCACATCACAGGGAGTGGAGAAGGACTCACAAGATGGCTGACACTGGCTACTGCTGTGGGGAGCACAAGGCCCTGCTGGCAAATGTGCACCAACAAACAGCAGGACACCACTGACTGACATCCTGAGAGACAACTTCCACTCCCTGCAATGCAAGCACGTTCCATGGTGGGATATCTGGCTGGCTGGGTGGGAAGGGGGACTTGCAGCACTGACTATAGTCACAAGCACCTCCCCTCACACCCCCCCAACACAAACTCCACAGTACCCACCTGGTAGTATGCAATGCCCTCCATCCCAACACAAGATCCCACAAAGAACCACCACCCTGGGTTATGTTGTGTGAAGCACAGGGACACTCTTGGGACTCTTAGCCAAACAACTGCCAGGACAACACTCCCAGCCATCCTGTCAGCACAGCCAGCCCACCCCACAGGGAAGCAGAGTCAAAAGGAAGGAAGCATGGGCATGCTGGGAAGGGGGTGGAGGCAATAGCATGATGGGAGTCGTAGTCACTGATATTGGTCACCCCCACAACTGTCCCATCAACACCACCCTGAACCATGCTCACATCACAGGGAGTGGAGAAGGACTCACAAGATGGCTGACACTGGCTACTGCTGTGGGGAGCACAAGGCCCTGCTGGCAAATGTGCACCAACAAACAGCAGGACACCACTGACTGACATCCTGAGAGACAACTTCCACTCCCTGCAATGCAAGCACGTTCCAT
Organism: Calotriton arnoldi; assembly: GCA_963921515.1. NCBI lineage: Eukaryota > Metazoa > Chordata > Amphibia > Caudata > Salamandridae > Calotriton > Calotriton arnoldi. Next base: position 172,676 of record CAWUFW010019732.1, on the reverse strand, counting down.
GGTGGGATATCTGGCTGGCTGGGTGGGAAGGGGGACTTGCAGCACTGACTATAGTCACAAGCACCTCCCCTCACACACCCCCCAACACAAACTCCACAGTACCCACCTGGTAGTATGCAATGCCCTCCATCCCAACACAAGATCCCACAAAGAACCACCACCCTGGGTTATGTTGTGTGAAGCACAGGGACACTCTTGGGACTCTTAGCCAAACAACTGCCAGGACAACACTCCCAGCCATCCTGTCAGCACAGCCAGCCCACCCCACAGGGAAGCAGAGTCAAAAGGAAGGAAGCATGGGCATGCTGGGAAGGGGGTGGAGGCAATAGCATGATGGGAGTCGTAGTCACTGATATTGGTCACCCCCACAACTGTCCCATCAACACCACCCTGAACCATGCTCACATCACAGGGAGTGGAGAAGGACTCACAAGATGGCTGACACTGGCTACTGCTGTGGGGAGCACAAGGCCCTGCTGGCAAATGTGCACCAACAAACAGCAGGACACCACTGACTGACATCCTGAGAGACAACTTCCACTCCCTGCAATGCAAGCACGTTCCATGGTGGGATAACTGACTGGCTGGGTGGGTGGGAAGGAGGTCCGGCTGCCAACCAAACACAACCAATGCAGACCATGTTCACACCCCAGAAAATACATAGAAATGCCCAAATAATGCAGGACAATGTGCCACACCAATATCAACCCCTGACTGTGACGACTCAGGACAATGCAATGTACAGGCCCGCACCCAGAGGCACAGTCACAACTGTCATGTGTGTCAACCATTGATGCCTGCAGAAACATGACATACATTGTTTGTGTCTCCCAAAAACAGGTGATGATGGGGACACAGCAGCAGACGCTGAGGAGTCCCAGTCCCAGGCTCAAGAGGATGCCGAGCTCACTGGCGTCGTACAGCCTCTGTCCTCCTCGGACGATGAAGAACAACCTGGCACATCCGGTGCAAGTCAACATGCAGCACCAGCAGGACCACCAGCTGCAGCACCAGCAGGACCACCAGCTGCACCCCCTGCACCCACCCCTCCAACGACTGTCACCACGAATACCATCCCTGCCGACATGGACAGAATAAGGAGCAACACCAGCACAGTGACCCTGGACCAACCTGGGGCCATGGCCACCACCACCACCACCAACTCCCAAGGTGGACCAGGGTTATCTGTGCGTGCCACTGCACACACTGCACATGTCAGCAGGGGTGGTGGGAGGGGTGGGAGACAGAGGTCGCTGCTTGCAGACGTTGCTGGTGTGCATGATGACCCACAACTGGTACGCATAGCTGATGCGTACCAGTCCAGCACCGGAGAGCTCAGCCAGGTAGTGGGGCTCCTCAGAGACATTAAACAGCAGCAGGCTGCCCATCATGCCCGCTTGGACTCCCACATGTCCCACGTGGAGTCACACATGTCCCGTGTGGACTCACACATGTCCCGCGTGGAGTCCAAGTGGGATGCACTGCATGAGATGACGGCGGTGCACAGGGACATTTTACAATGCCTCCGCCAGATGAACAGCAACCAGTCCACACCTCCCTGTGTGCCAACAACATCTGGTGCCGAACAAACTGCAACTGCCACAGGGAGGGAGGAGGACTCTGGCGGAGAGTCCCCTGCACCGCAGCAGCCTGCACTTGAGGGCCCCCCCCCAAGAAGAGGGGTCGTCCGAGGAGGGAAAAGTGAGAGGCCGATGGCCAAGCGCAACTCCCAGGAAGCCTGAACCTGTTCTGGATGTTCGCCTTTGTGCACAGACTGTTCACCCTGTTGACGGCAACACTACTCCCACACATTGCATGGGGAGTACAAGTTGGACCAATGTGTCAGACAACTGTGGCCCCGATACTGGGGATCCTGTCTACCCGGACTTTCAATTCACCTAGGAACTTGGGATTGCAAGATTCATGTACAGCACAACCCATCCTATGCACTATTAACACAAATGTATCACAATAAACACACTAATACACCATACTTGCCTCTGTCGTGATTCCAACGTGGGTGCTGTTATGGGGATGATGAACTGCAAAATTACACTGTGTATGCGAACTGCAACAGCAAGGACAACACAGGCATGTGAGTACAGGAAACGTGACACACATGAGGGAGACACACCACCAGGGCTACACGACACATACACACCTAGGCCATCTGACTCATTGCCTACACTGATGTTGCCAGGGAAGACGGTGCAATGCACAGACACCACACCCATTCCCAGTTGTAGTCAAGTAGCCCACAGGTGCAGTAAGCAAATGGCAGTCAAATGTGTGACCACAGACAACGCACATCACAAAGTGAAGCACAGGTTTATTACACAGTTGCAACATGCCGTAACCACTACAGATGCAAGGTAACCCCACCTGGCAGCGGGCACACAGTCAACAACTGTAGACGGAAGGAAGTCCATGGGTGTGGCGCACATCACCTGTAGGGACACAACAGCTACCAGCCTGGATGTGCAATCACGTCGTCGGTGGACACAGTTGACCAAACGAATCTGAAAGTACCCTGTGAAGGACAGAAATGACACACAGTCAAAAGCAATGGAGTACAGGACAGAACAGCAAAACACATGCACAATACATGTTACAAGATACCCACCCAGAACCAAGTTAGCATGTCAACACTGTTGGGGAGTACAGCCCACCTGTTAGCACACATCGCAACACACATCCAGTCAAGTGGCCCATGGACACACTCCCACAGCACCAGAGCACCACCCACACATCATGCCAACTCACATCATTGACATGACACCTCAGGATACTCACATTCAGCTAAAGAAGTTGGTGATGAGCTGTGTGCGGACATCACCATCACCATCATCATCATCATCATCGTCACTGGCATCGTGGTCCAGGCCAGGATCCTCCACAGGTGGCGGATGTTGGTCATTGTCATCCTGGATGAGAGGCAACTCCTTCCGCACTGCCAGGTTGTGGAGCATGCAGCAGACGATGATAATCTTGCACACTTTCGCAGGGGCATATGGGAGGGACCCTCCGGTCTTGTCCAGGCAGCGGAAGCGGCTCTTCAGGAGACCAAAGGTCCGCTCAATCACTCTCCTGGTCCGACCATGTGCCTCATTGTAGCGCATCTGGGCAGGTGTCACAGGGTTCCTGAGGGGTGTCAGCAACCACGGCATGTTGGGGTATCCCGAGTCACCTACGGACAGACAAGTGCACATTAGCTGACTTGGAACAGTGGGCGGAATACTACAGATCAGATCACACACAATGGCACAAAGTCAGTACACACCGACAAGCCAGGCACGCTGGTTCTGCATCTGTGCCATCATCCTGGGGATGCGACTACTCCTCATCACAAAGGCATCGTGTGCTGAACCAGGGAAACGGGCACACACGTGTGTGATGGTCATGTCTGCAAGACACACCACCAGTGCATTGACCGAGTGGTAGTGCTTGCGGTTCCTGTAGGCCTGCTCCTGGGCCTGTGGTGGTACCAAAGCCACATGTGTCCCATCAATGGAGCCAATTACATGCGGCATCCTCCCCAGGGCATAAAAGTCACTCTTCACGTCAGTGAGTCGTCGCAGTCTAGGGAAATAGATGTACCGGTTCAGGAAGAGCAACATTGCCGCCAAAACATCGCGGAGCACACGGCTGAACATGGTCTGTGACATCCCACCAGCAGTCGCCACAGTATGTTGGAAGGTACCAGTGGCAAAGAAGTGTAGGGCTGCCATCACCTTCACCTTGGGGGTCAGCGCTGTAGGATACGGCCGGCCAGGCTGCAAATGTGGGGACAACTGCACTGCCAAATCCTCAATCAGCTGCCTGGTGAAGCGGTACCGTCGGATGCTGTCCCGTTCCACCATCGTTGCCAGGTCTGGGAATGGCCGATGGACAGCAGGAGCCCTGCAGTGCAGAGGAGAAGTAAGCAAGATTGTCAGTCACCCCACATATGCGGCATTGAACACACTCAAGATCCCAACATACATCATTATGAGGCACAACTACATGAAGTGTGCAGTACCGGAAGGACATGTATGGTACATACATGGCCAACATCTGTCAACACGGTCCAACAGGTGGCATCAATTAGTCCCAGGTTGGCCCATTGGATATCATGAGGCCGTGTCACAGTTCCCATCTCCTGCTGCCGTGTCACAATAACCCCCCACAGGGACATGTGAGGACAGATGTGCCCCAGGCACCACAGCTCAATGACAGGTACATTCCCAGGGACCCTGTAATGCCACATGGACACTGGCATTACATGGAGTATCATGTATACACCACAGCAAAACAACCATGACCCCCACAGGTAGTGGCCCCACTTGCCACGGCAGGACAGACATGGACGTCTGTGACACACACGCACAACATCAGAGTCCATGCACACACAACGTGGATGTGGAGACTGTCTCCCATTGTGCACATGAAATCAGAGACATTGTAAACACCACATGCACAAAGACTGTGGAGGACCATCACTATTGTGCCACTGGGACACCCTGGCTCAAACATACCGTCCCACATGGGACTCACGGGGTATGTGACATGACATACACATACACCACTGTGAAATGTGACCATGGCACATGCACAGATATGAACAGTTGCACATCACAGTGGTCACGTACACGTAACACCCAGGATCCTGTCCCCATGAACACGTGCACAGCCTGGGGGTGGCTGCCCACAGGTGACACCCACAGGACAACATGTACACCAACATACACACAATAGGAAATGCAGCCTTACATGCCTTATGATAAAGTTTGGACAGGCTGTCGTGTGGTAGGTGTGCCCCTCACTCCCTGGGAGCTATCTGTGGCTGGCATATGTCCATCTGAGACAGGCATGCTGACATATGCCAGTCACATGTACAGTGATGCGTTGAACTGCAATGGACCGATCGGTGCCTCCGGCCGGCCCATTGCTTTCAATGTGCGGGTACGCGTTGTACCCCTGTACGCGTTGTACCGCAATGGACCGATCGGTGCCTCCGGCCGGCCCATTGCTTTCAATGTGTGCGGGTACGCGTTGTACCCCTGTGCGCGTTGAACTGCAATGGACCGATCGGTGCCTCCGGCCGGCCCATTGCTTTCAATGTGTGCGGGTACGCGTTGTACCCCTGTGCGCGTTGAACAGCAATGGACCGATCGGTGCCTCCGGCCGGCCCATTGCTTTCAATGTGTGCGGGTACGCGTTGTACCCCTGTGCGCGTTGAACCGCAATGGACCGATCGGTGCCTCCGGCCGGCCCATTGCTTTCAATGTGTGCGGGTACGCGTTGTACCCCTGTACGCGTTGTACCGCAATGGACCGATCGGTGCACACCCATTGACAATGGGCTTGCCTGGCAACGGACGCGTTTTCGGATTTCGAACGAGTCGGTTGCTGGAAATTCAGTTGGTCACCCACAACAATGTTGCAAAATCATGTATGTCATGAAGTTGAAGATTTGAAGGATGCTGTGGGCGTGTTTTGGTGCTGCTATTCCATGGATTGGCCAGATTCAGAAGATGCAAACGACTTGGACCTATCACTTTGGACACAAGGGACAGTATCTGCCTCTCCAGCACATATATATTGCTGGCTGTTCCCCTGAGAGCCCACTTGCCTGCACTACATGCTCCAAGACGACATCTGCCACTGCACTGCTGCTGTCTCTGCCCCTCTGGACCCTGCAATGGCACGTACTGTGGAGAGAGCCCCAGCCTTCAGCCTTGAAGAGAACCAGGCCCTGCTGGACAGCCTACTTCCACAGTACAGCAAGCTGTATGGGACACCAGGGGAGCAGGTGAGTGTTCTGTGCACTGCCTTTCTGAATGTGCTGTTTGTCTGACTAGCAAGGCTGAGAGTCTGCACGCCACTGGCTAGCAGGCTCACTGAGTAGTTGTCACCCCCCATAGTGTGTAGTGACTTGCACTGGACAGGTATGGTGCAGTGACAGTGCATTTGAACATGGTTTTACTTCCCATGCAATGATACCATGTAGTGACGTCTGGCAAACTGTCCATGGTCAGCGTTGCACTGCCTGTGTACATCATGTGCCCCTGTGATTGAGACATGTATATACAACTGTGTCATGCACGGATATGTTGCATGTGTGGTAATGGCCTTTTCACTTTGTCATCCTGACAGGTTAATGCCCATCGGAAGCAGGAAATCTGGAAGGACATCGTCCGGGCTGTCCGGTCCGTGGGGGTCTACAAGCGCCGGATCCGCAACTGCCAGAAGAGGTGGCAGGACCTTCGGGGCTGGACCCGGAGGATTGCACGGGTCCAGCTGAAGCTGTCGCCTCCTCGCAGGAGGGGCGGAACACGGACCCTGACCCCCCACATGCTCCAGATCCTGGCGGTGGTCTTTCCAGACCTGGATGGGCAGCTGAAGGCCAGACAGCAGCAAGGAGGGGGTGAGTCAAAGACTGCACTGTGAACTCTGTATTACATGCTTTGTGCCCTCCTCTGGCCTGGTTCAACTGCCACAGTGCAGCAGTCATGTTGTCCAGGAGCCATGTCCCTCTATTGTGCACTGCCCACTGCTCATCTGATACCCAGGTGTGGCCCTTACAGTCAGGGAATTGTGTCACTTGGGACTGTGTCCTTGCAGTTTGCTTCACTAAAGGTGGGGGACAGCATCTGTTTCCCTAACTCTGTTGTGGGCATCATGGGTGGGTCCATTGTTCACACAACGCCTGGGTTTGGACATGTGATCTGCGTGTTGCTTTGATATGCGGTCCACTTGCTGAGCTGAGCCACCACATGTGCCTGGGGTATGTGGCACACGCCCATGCAGCGGGTGGGAACAATGTTTGTGCCCCAGGAGTGTGCAGATTACGTGTGTCACACATACATAGCCAGCTATCCACTGTCCAGGGCACATCCCTCATTCATGTGGAGCAGGACAGTCATGCCTACTCCAGGCCATGCAATGCACTCTGTACTCCCACTCCCGTGTATCAGCTGACACATTGTGCACAGTGATTTGACCCCTCCGGTGTCTGCCTCTGTGTCAGTGTGCTGTGGATTAGTTGCCAGGACTGCTGGGGTGTTTCTTGGTAGGGGCTCAGCATGCCCCTGGAGATGTGACCATAGGAGACGATACTTGTGTGTCACATAGGTGTTTGATCAGCTGCCCGTGCAGACTGGGGTATGCAAATGTGATGTTCAGGCAGCTGTTCCCCATTCACAGCAAATTGTGAGGGGCTCAGGTTCAGAGGGTAGTGTCACAGGTCTCCCATATGTCCAATAGGTGTGACCTGGACAGATGAGGGTTGAGATGATGTGTTGTGTGGGGGATGTACATGTGCACTTGTGCAGCTCCAGGACTTGCATTCCCCATGACCTACTATTGTGACACAGTGCATAGTGTTGTTGTCTGGCTGCCAAGTCATACATCACTGAGACAGTGATGTATGACTTAACAGTCATGCCTCTGCCATGGCATGTGTCAACTTATTTGTGGTCCTGCAGGGGAGTGACATGTGCTACATGCACACCATAGTGGCGCTGGCTATCAGGACATGGGTGCATCATGGTGTCTGTCGCTGGTATGCATCACATGCATTTCCTATTTGACTCTGGGCATCCCTTTCATCCGGAAACCTGTACTGACTCAGTGGCAAGAGCTGTGATGTGTCCACACCGTGTCCTCTGCACTGTCCAACTACTGTGTACTTGGTGCATGTGTCCACACTGGGGTGTTGCAATCCAACAGACACCAGACAGATGGGTGCAAGGCCATGTGGGATGTGAGTGCCATGCTTGGCATCAGACTGACAATTGGCTTCTCCTGTTCAGTTAGGGCACTTTTAGCAATGTACAACTAATGATGCCAGGCCTTGCTCTGTGATGTGCTGTGCTCACAGTGGTGTGTGCGTTTGGTGCAGGTGACTGATGTCTGTCTGTTTCCCCATTGTTTGCAGATACATCCACGGCCACGGAAGGGGACAGCTCCACGGACCAGGAGGAGCCAGAGAGCCAGACTGGGTCAGCAGCCGAGGAGTGGTCGGAGGGACCCAGTGGCACGGAGGGCGAGGGGAGCCACACCGAGGAATCCTCAGCACCATCCACCTCAGCTGAGGACCAGAGCAACTCGGAGGATGACTCCCTTGTGGAGGCGGGTGTCAGCAGCCACCACACCCCAGCTAGTGTTGCTGTCCCCGCCACCACCAGCACCACCACCGCCCTCCCATCGGCTCCCATTCCCCAGGTCCGTGGAGGCTCCCATGTTCGGGAGCGTGTCTCCTTTGGCCCAGGCACCGCACCCCCTGCCCCTGTGTCCCCTGCTGCCCTGAGTGAGGAGTCTGTGTACCTCCTTCGCCAGCTCCATGTAGGGCAGACAGCCATGCTGAGTGTCCTCCATGCGCACACCGCACTGTTGACTCAGCTGGTGTCGTTCATGGAGGGCATCTCATCGGGCATGTCTGACCTACAGAGGGGCAACAGGTCCATGGACTCCTCCCTGACGGCAGCAGTGTCCCTCCTCAGACAGTCCCTCACCCCTCCTGCCTCTGCTCCATCCACACTCCCCAGCACCTTGCCCGTCCCAAGCACACACACACCGGCACAGGCACACACCAGCACACACACATCCAGCACACAGACACACACGCCACAAACTAAACGCACACGCACGCACAGTCAGGGGACTGAAACCAGACTCACAGGGGATGGGGCCCTGGTACACACACACGCATCCACGGGCACTGCGCAGTCCTCACTTGCCTCTCCCTCCAAAGCACCCTCCCTTGCCTCACCTGCAACCCCAAAGACCCAGCGCCTCTTCCTCAGTGACCTCGGCCTCTTCCCCTCCGATCCAGCTGCCCCAGCATCCAGGGGGAAGAGGAAGCCCCCACACGGAGCAGAGTGCCCCTCGCCCCCGGACACCCTCCCCCAGGCGCAGACAGACTGAGGCCCCCACCCGCAAGTCCCCCCGGAGTGGTAAGAGCAAGACCCCGCCGCCGCCCTGCAGCTCAAGCACCAGGTCACCTTCCTCCATCCCTCAGGCCCCCACTCCACAGGTGCCCCCGCCACACCCTGCCCCAGGTTCCCCCACCCACAGATATACCATCCCCAAGAGGCTCCGGCCTTCTCCCCCTGCCACTTGCTCTCCCGGCACCACACCCCCGCTGCGCTTGTCTGTGCCACTGATGTGGTGAGGGTGTCCTCCCCCTCTGTCCAGCCCACCTTGCCTGTTCCCCATTCTCCTCCCCTGGTGGTAGGCACTGCAGTGGAGTCCACTACCACCCTGTCTGACTTGGGCACTGCAGTGGCGGACCTGTCCACTCCATCTGCAGGGTCCACTGCAGTCGTGCCGGCACCCACAACATCTGAGCCATGCCCCCCAGTTGTGCCGGCACACACCATGTCAGACACCTCCACTGCAGTTGTCAGTGGCTCTCCAGCACCCACCACCCCTTCCCTGCTTCCTCCTGGTGAGCCCTGATCCTGTCCCTGCGGTGCCTGGCCTACCCCCCGGTTGCCCCTCCTAGTGGATTGTCCCTGGTTTTGTGCAGGCATGTGTAGGGTGGCATCTGCCACTGTCACCCACTTGTGACTTTGTTGATGGACTGGCCATTGGCCTTTGTTTATGTTCTACCGGACTTCTACTTTTAATGCCACATATGCTGAATAAAGCAACTTTCTGTTCTCTAGTGCTTTTGCTTCTGATGTACATGATGTTGATGATGCTAACAATGCCCTTGCTGCAGTGATGGTGATATTTGGTCTCATGATAATGAAGTGTTACTGTGCAGGAACCCATGTGGTCCAGGGGTTATGGGTCCTATCCTGTGGTGTATCCATGTCATCCATAGCAGCATCTGAGGGTGTCATGTGTTCAGTATTTGGCAATGAGATTTCCTACTTAGATTGGCAACTTCACATCTGTGGCTTCCACCCCTGCACATCTGTTGTGCCTGCCATTGTTCTATTCGTCTACTTCCCTGACCGTGTGGCCATCTCCAGTGAACATGCAGGTTTGGGCATCAATGGGGAAGGACTCATCTGTGTTGTCAGTGCAACATTGCTATACAAGTGTGTTGGATCTGTGCTGATGATTCCGTTGGCACTTCCATGACCAGGCTGATGGGACGGGAGCCCTCATTTGTTGCTAATTGTTGATTGTGTGTCCCATTGCTGCCATGGTATGGTATCTGTTCGCCTCACATCTGCAGTCTCCACAGGGTATCTGCATGTGTGTGCCCATTGGTGCAAATATGTGGGTCTGCATTCGGATGGTCACTTCTGTCATTGTGTCATTGATGATTGTTGACGGTGTCAGCCCCCATGGGTGTTGTTTGTCTGCACATGGCCAAAGTTATGTCTTATTTGCACTGCAGGATTTGGCTCCCCCAATTTATGTTGCAATGGGACACATACACTACTTTGCCACTGATGTGTTTGTTGTTCTGTGACCAGGAATCATCCATGCAGTTTGGCAGTTGCACCTCTTACTTTGTCAACACTTGCCTTTTGGTCACTGTGATGATGGGGGTTTGGACCCCATTGCCACAATGTTCAAGATGTGCTGCAGCTATGGACCCCACACTTGCCTTTTGGTCACTGTGATGATGGGGGTTTGGACCCCATTGCCACAATGTTCAAAATGTGCTTCAGCTATGGACCCCACACTTACATTTTGGTCACTGTGATGATGGGGGTTTGGACCCCATTGCCACAATGTTCAAAATGTGCTTCAGCTATGGACCCCACACTTACCTTTTGGTCACTGTGATGATGGGGGTTTGGACCCCATTGCCACAATGTTCAAAATGTGCTTCTGCTATGGACCCCACACTTACCTTTTGGTCACTGTGATGATGGGGGTTTGGACCCCATTGCCACAATGTTCAAAATGTGCTTCAGCTATGGACCCCACACTTACCTTTTGGTCACTGTGGTGATGGGGGTTTAGACCCCATTGCCACAATGTTCAAAATGTGCTTCAGCTATGGACCCCACACTTACCTTTTGGTCACTGTGATGATGGGGGTTTGGACCCCATTGCCACAATGGTCATGGCCTGCTTGCATTGTGGGTGCCACACACATATATGTGTGGCACATGTGCTAGGGGGTCACATTGTATGTTCAAAGTCATGTTAGGTGTTGTAGGCATTTGACACAGTCTACACACGCTTGTCATGGTGTTGGGGGATGTCTTCTTCTTGCATTCCCTAGTTTGTGGTGTGCTGGTTGTGTCATGCATTGTCCATCCTATGAGTGGGGGTGGTAGTAGTGGTAGGCATCCTGCCCCCTGGCTAAGGGTGGTGGTAGGCATCCTGCCCCCCTGGGTGAGGGTGGTAGTAGTGGTAGGCATCCTGCCCCCCTGGGTGAGGGTGGTAGTAGTGGTGGGCATCCTGCCCCCCTGGGTGAGGGTGGTAGTAGTGGTGGGCATCCTGCCCCCCTGGCTAAGGGTGGTAGTAGTGGTGGGCATCCTGCCCCCCTGGGTGAGGGTGGTAGTAGTGGTAGGCATCCTGCCACCCTGGCTAAGGGTGGTGGTAGGCATCCTGCCCCCCTGGGTGAGGGTGGTAGTAGTGGTAGGCATCCTGCCCCCCTGGCTAAGGGTGGTGGTAGGCATCCTGCCCCCCTGGGTGAGGGTGGTAGTAGTGGTAGGCATCCTGCCCCCCTGGGTGAGGGTGGTAGTAGTGGTGGGCATCCTGCCCCCCTGGCTAAGGGTGGTAGTAGTGGTAGGCATCCTGCCCCCCTGGCTAAGGGTGGTAGTAGTGGTAGGCATCCTGCCCCCCTGGGTGAGGGTGGTAGTAGTGGTGGGCATCCTGCCCCCCTCGGTGAGGGTGGTAGTAGTGGTGGGCATCCTGCCCCCCTGGGTGAGGGTGGTAGTAGTGGTAGGCATCCTGCCACCCTGGCTAAGGGTGGTGGTAGGCATCCTGCCCCCCTGGGTGAGGGTGGTAGTAGTGGTAGGCATCCTGCCCCCCTGGGTGAGGGTGGTAGTAGTGGTAGGCATCCTGCCCCCCTGGGTGAGGGTGGTAGTAGTGGTGGGCATCCTGCCCCCCTGGCTAAGGGTGGTAGTAGTGGTAGGCATCCTGCCCCCCTGGGTGAGGGTGGTAGTAGTGGTGGGCATCCTGCCCCCCTGGCTAAGGGTGGTAGTAGTGGTAGGCATCCTGCCCCCCTGGGTGAGGGTGGTAGTAGTGGTAGGCATCCTGCCACCCTGGCTAAGGGTGGTGGTGGTAGGCATCCTGCCCCCCCTGGGTGAGGGTGGTAGTAGTGGTAGGCATCCTGCCCCCCTGGCTAAGGGTGGTGGTAGGCATCCTGCCCCCCCTGGGTGAGGGTGGTAGTAGTGGTAGGCATCCTGCCCCCCCTGGGTGAGGGTGGTAGTAGTGGTGGGCATCCTGCCCCCCTGGCTAAGGGTGGTAGTAGTGGTAGGCATCCTGCCCCCCTGGCTAAGGGTGGTAGTAGTGGTGGGCATCCTGCCCCCCTGGGTGAGGGTGGTAGTAGTGGTAGGCATCCTGCCCCCCCTGGGTGAGGGTGGTAGTAGTGGTGGGCATCCTGCCCCCCTGGCTAAGGGTGGTAGTAGTGGTAGGCATCCTGCCCCCCTGGCTAAGGGTGGTAGTAGTGGTAGGCATCCTGCCCCCCTGGGTGAGGGTGGTAGTAGTGGTAGGCATCCTGCCCCCCTGGGTGAGGGTGGTAGTAGTGGTGGGCATCCTGCCCCCCTGGGTGAGGGTGGTAGTAGTGGTAGGCATCCTGCCCCCCTGGGTGAGGGTGGTAGTAGTGGTGGGCATCCTGCCCCCCTGGGTGAGGGTGGTAGTAGTGGTAGGCATCCTGCCACCCTGGCTAAGGGTGGTGGTAGGCATCCTGCCCCCCTGGGTGAGGGTGGTAGTAGTGGTAGGCATCCTGCCCCCTGGCTAAGGGTGGTGGTAGGCATCCTGCCCCCCTGGGTGAGGGTGGTAGTAGTGGTAGGCATCCTGCCCCCTGGCTAAGGGTGGTGGTAGGCATCCTGCCCCCCTGGGTGAGGGTGGTAGTAGTGGTAGGCATCCTGCCCCCCTGGGTGAGGGTGGTAGTAGTGGTAGGCATCCTGCCCCCCTGGGTGAGGGTGGTAGTAGTGGTGGGCATCCTGCCCCCCAGGCTAAGGGTGGTAGTAGTGGTAGGCATCCTGCCCCCCTGGGTGAGGGTGGTAGTAGTGGTAGGCATCCAGCCCCCCTGGGTGAGGGTGGTAGTAGTGGTAGGCATCCAGCCCCCCTGGGTAGGGGTGGTGGTGCGCATTCAGGCCCCTGTGTGCATATGTGGCATTGGTGATGGGCATCCCGCCCCTATGGTGCTGCTGTTGCTGGTGTAAGTATATTCAGCATCCCCGTGTGTGTGTGTGATGTGTCGTGTACGTGTTGTATGTGTTTTGTGGTTGGTGTCTGGCTTACCTTCTGCGCCGTACGCGTCCGTGCCTGTTCCGGTAGTAAATGTAGAATATTGGTATGATCGGGACGAAGGGATTCATGGTTGGTTCGTGTCGTTCGTCCTTCTCGTTGCTTCGCGTCGTCCTCGTCGCTTCGCCTCGTCCTCGCCGCTCGCGTCGTCCTCGTCGGTGCCGTGTTCGTCTCGGAGCCGTGGATCGTGTTGTGGCGCGAATCGGAGCTTATGTGCGCCTCTCCCGGATGCTTTGACGTGCCGTGCGTAGCGACGGGTTCGGCGCGTACGGAAAGCGCATCGTACTTGTCCGGCCGGACGGGGCTGCATTTTTCCTTCCGTGCGACTCGATTCGGCGTTTCCGGATTCGCCTCGGTCGGAGAACAGGACCTGGTTTGGGTGAGTACGGCTCGGCCGGATTTTTTGCTGTTGTGCGCATCGTACTTGCTCGTTCGGTGCACTGTACGGATCGGTCGGGAAACAGGCTTTCGCATGGCTTTTTTCCCGACCGAATGGTATTGGGTGCGCCTCCGACCGAGATCGGAATCGGCCCCTAAGTTGTAACTTGTAAAGTTCCACATTTATTCAACTGATAAATGTGCATACTTTGATGACCGTCAGGTTTTAGTACATTTGAAAGTCAAATATAATAAAAAACTACAGCCACATGAAAATATTAGCATTATACCACAAACACATGTTGAGATATGAAATTATTGAAGGATCTTATCCTATTTTTAAACTCTCTATGCTATCAATCTGTACAGCTATTGATCTGGGATATAAGAATGACGGTATGGAGAGTCACTCAAAAGAAGCCTGATTATCTGTATTTTTCCACTTTTAGAATTAAATGCAGACTGAAAACAAACTGTTTTCAGTCTATAGTTACCTGTAAAAATCCATTAAATCAGAAAACTGGGAGCCCTATTTATAAGTAATGAATACGTGTAAGATGTTATGGGTAAGTTTAAAGATAAGAATATGAGTAAGGGTGAGTGGGTTTGAGGTACCACCCCTCCTCCCACCCCACTTCCCCCCCAAAAAAACATTTTCTATTTAAAGGGGTATCGTTTTATATAATAAATTATTGTTTGTACAAAGGTAAGGTAAAATTCAAAATGTAAATGTACAAACAATATGATTGCGGATATAAAACACTTAAAAATGACTTACCCACAGAATCAGGAAATTTTAAATTGAAGAAAAAGCTATGAGAAAATAATAGACAGACTTTAGGTGAGGAAATGATGTGTATTCTCACCTGTGTTGTATCATCAGCAAGCCACTTTCAACAATTTAAAATATGTTATCATCAGCCATCTCCTGAAAAAACACAAGAGCTGACCACGAAGTACTGGTACAGTCCCATTGAGCAGTCAGTGCATTGCAAAGGCACGAGAGTGATTGGGAAATTGTCTACTGACCTTCAGAAAAATTATCTGAGGAGAGGGCAGCACTTAAGCTTCTGCCCTTGCCTTTTGAAATAAACCACTCTGCTGAATATGAGTCATGGGCTACCCGTCACCACCATCCAAGGTAATTGACATTGGACCTCTTGGTTTATAGCAATGCCACTGCCAACATACCAGTCAATCTTAACTACCTTTTAACTTTAGTTCTTTAAGGAAAATGTATATATTTCTTAGCAGCAACATTCACTTGCAGAGTCCATTCCTCCCTGCTGGATTCCTTGACGGGACTGAGTACTGCACAGACTCACCAATCCATATTAGGCAATTCAGTTGTACACAGGCTATACACAAAACAAACACTTACACACTCTTTTAAACTGACTTCTGATAAGACAATTCTCTTGTCAAACCTGGTCCACTGGTGGAAAGATAGGGTCAAATATAGTCAGAGACATACTGCGCTATGGGAAGGGCATTGGTGTTGCCTAAATCTGGAGGGACCCCATGGAAGTAAGTTCCTATTGCCCCTTGTCCATGTTAAATATTGACTATAAAATCCTGAACAAAGTGATGGCAAACTGCTTGCTCCCAACCCTCCAGACACTAGCCATCCCGATCAATGCGGGTTCATCCCCCCTAGAGCCACTTCTTCACACGCAAAGACTGTGCCACATTATGGGTAGGGTTATGGGGTCTGCGGATCTCCCAATAGCAGTCTCCATGGACTTCGAGAAGGCCTTTGACACCCTTGGTTGGTCATATTTGCTCTTTGTTCTGGAGTCCTTTGGGATGGGCCCTGAGTTTTTGAGATGGGTTAAACTACTTTACACAGCCCCACAGGCAAAGGGTGCGGACGGGACGCAAAATATCTTGTCAGTTTGACATTGGTAGGAGTACGCGGCAGGGTTGCTCCCTATCCCCCATAATATTCGTCCTGGCTATAGAGCCCCTGGCCTCACTGTTGGGGGGAAGAGGCCCTGACTGGGTGTAGCAGTGGGGCCCCAGTGGCACACAGTTTCGTTGTACATGGATTATGTCCTGGTATATTTATGAAACCCTAGAAGGAGCTGCCTGCTCTTTTTGCTCTTCTAGATCTCTTTGGTACCATGGTAGACATCCCGGTGAACTGGGGAAAGTCCTGAATCTTGTCTCTAAGGTGGGTGGAATGCGCAAATGTGGAGGAACCGGAACTTGACTGCCTACAATGACAGTTTGAAATGTTTCGCTACCTTGGGTTGAACAATTAGCACACTGACCGGGACCTTCTCGACGGGAACCATGGCAGAGCCATGATGTCATTGCGGCAGTCTTTGGGCTTCTGGACGCGCCTGCCCCTCTCGCCTATGGGCTGAGCATCCATAGCAAATATGCTGATGCTCCTGCGGCTCCTCTATTTCTTTGCGGTAGTGCCTGTGATCCCCACCAGGACCTTCTTCAGGGATCTCCAGCGATTGCTCTCTGACTTAATTTGGGGCGGAGCTCGTAAGCGGGTGTCTATTCGAACACTCCAGCAACCATTAACGGGAAGTGGCCTGTGAGTACCCGACCATGAGCGCTACTTCGCTGTGGCGCATGGGTGAGGGTAGACTGGTCAGAGAGAAACTGGGTGGTTTGGAATTGTTGGAATCGCTGCTGTCACCGGGTGGCCCACCCCGGGGAACGAGTAGACTGGTGAGCATTGCAAAATGCTGCTGGACCAGTTATATTCAACTGCGACATAGTATGCCACCCTACACCCCACAATTGCCACTCAGAAGCATGCCTGGGATAAGGGTTCCGCAGGCAGCCCATGACACAGCGCCCTGGCAGGAGGCGGGCTTATCATGCATGGGAGATCTACACAATGATTGGGACTTGTGTTCCTTTAAAGATCTGCAGGATGTCAATGACCTGGAAGTTGGTCAATTCTTGACCTACAATGATCTTGTACTGGAGATTAGAAACACCTGGGCGGTGGGATAAGAGGCCCCGACCCTACTTCATGGGCCGCAGTGTATGCTGATACAGGGACTGGGATCTAAGGCTGTTACAGTACTTTATGCAGCGCTACAAGCCACAGATATGGATCTAGCGCTGCTCGGTAAACCCCGCTAGGACGCATGCCTGGGGACAACTCTGACCACCAAACAGTGGGGGATGGCACTTGAACAGGTAAAACAAGTGCCCTGCCATGCTCGTCTGAAGTTCACCCAATTCAGTTACATGCACCACACTTACCTCACACAGCATTGGCTACATAGGATGTTTACGGGGTTAATCCCAATGTGCCCACAGTGTAGGCATCCTGATGCGGCCTTCTTCCACATGGTGCTGGAATGCCCTTCGTTGGCTCAGATATGAGTACAAGTCATGGACCACGTGTCGGCAGTGATTGATGTGCAGCTCCCACCGGGCCCCTGCTCTGCTTACTTGGAGTCTCCAGGCGCACGAAACGCACTAAATATCACTTAAAATTGGCCGATCTAGCTATGGTCCTCTTCAAGCGACTGATAGCCATGGCATGGAAAGCAGCGTTGCCACCCTCGATTGACTGTTGGCTCCAGGTGGTGCTTAAATGGGCGACTGATGAGACTGACATCATGGCTCACGACACACATGCACAGGGAATAGGAGGCTTGGCCACCTTATGGGACACGTATGTACCTAAGTTACAGGACAAAAAGGAATCCCTTATTTGACCACAGACACAGCCCAAGGAACTCCTGGGTAACTATACTGCGTGGGTTGGCTACTATACGGTCAGCCCTCACGAGCCCCTACACTGAGACTGGACTGCTCCCGCACATGGAGATTGGCCTCATCCCTGGACGCCCTAGTGGCGGAAGACATGGAGAACATTTTCATGCACATGACTGAACATGGAGTCCCCCTGAAGCTTCCCCCCTTTGTATAATTTGAATTATTGTTGTAAAATAGATATGCTTTGTAGGTGTACATTTGGGGACCTTCCTCCCTTGGGGGCTAAAGTTTGAACACCAAAAATCTGGTCTACCTATGCACCATGAGTCTCTCTATATTGTCATACACTCCAATGCTATTACATTGTGATTTTGTTTATATGCTGATTTCTACCGTTCTATGTGCTGATGCTGACAAGACTGCTATTATTTGTGGATTTAAAAAAAAAAAGTCTTTTTGAGATTTTGCACATATACACCACAACAGACAAATGGCATACAAATACTTGCTGAGATACAGAACGAAAGTGCAGCATTTGATAACAACTTATTTAAGTAACGCTAGCAAGGCTTATCTTGTGTCATACATGGTCACGTCACACACCTGCAATATAATCCATTTCTTACATATTGCCTGCTGTGTCATTACAAGTTGGTACCGTTCCTCCCTCCCCGCACAAAAGGGAACCAAGAATGAGTTTTACTTTGCAATGTTCAGTGTCCACCTGGTAAGCCAATCACAGCTCAATAGAACAGAGAGCAGCAATTCAATGATGTAAGTTAAGGGGAGCCTATTTGCAAAGCGGATATCGCTATGGAGGTGTCTGCACTGGGGAGCCGGGGCTTTGCTGGCGGAGCCAGGAGGTGAATGGGGCCCAGATATCTTTAGGCCGGGATTAAAGCGGCATAAGTTCCCAGAAAGTAGACAACTGTTCCTGGCAGTACGTGACATATGGGACGTGAGTAGCAAGGTGGTGGATTAGGGCAAATATAGCACGCAAGTTGTGTGATGTAGAGCGGCCGGGTATGAATCCTGAGTGGTCGGGCCTTACAATAAGTAGGAGTAACGGCTACGGTCTATTTGCCAGCAGCTTGGCGAATATTTTATTGTCAGTGTTTATCAGTGACAGTGGGCAGTATGAGTGGCATGGAGTAGGAGATTTGCCTGGTTTCAGCAATGCTATAATGGTGGCGTCCCGCATTGAGGGCAGTAGAGCCCCGGATTCCAGCGTTACTTGTTATAAGGCCAGGAGGTGAGGAGCAAGTATGGTAGCATACTCTCTGTAGAAAGATGAGGTGCGCCCATCCAGCCCTGGAGTCTTATCCCCTGGCAGACTTTGTATGACCTGAATGATCTCTTCAGTGGTGAATGGTTCATCTAGGTAGGCGCAGTGTGTGCGGTCCAGCCAAAGTGATTGAAGTTTATCTAAATATTCTAACAACTCCGCCTCCGTGGGCTGTGTTGTAGAGGATTTGCAGATGTTTTGATCACTGATGTGTTGACTTGAAAAAACTGGAAAGGGCATGCACAACAAAATACACTGGATGTTTCGAAAAACTCGAACTAAAGTAAAAAATGTCCTCTAAGAGACTAGAAAGAGCGATTTCCTCCCATCCTCTCTCCCCTACAGAGGGACATATAGAAGGAGGATTTTCAAGGCTTGCTAAGAAACCACATAAGTCTGCATAAGGAATAGCTGAGGTAAATCATAGCATAGTCCATAAAACACTGCAACACATTCAGCTCCCTGGTGCTGACGCCAGAGATGTAAACAATGTGTCTGACGGTTATTAAAGTGAGATCTGGTTTTGATTCTTACTAGTCACAAGGGAGAGAATATGGCGCAACACAGGGCAGCAAAGAAAAACGTTTGTACTGAAAATTGAAAATTATATGTTTGTAATTCACTCTCTGGATTGATAGACGTTTGAACAGTTATCCTGGCTAGTGCAGACCAGAGAAGCAGACCAGTATCTGACTCAATCAATTGCCTTGGGAAGATGCAACATGAAAGGTCAAGTAGTGGCTATTTACAGTATAGGAAACCTCATTTCCTAATCCTAACATGGGAAAAAAGTAACAATAGCAATATTGGCCCTGGACCAGGAATGGGGCAAGTATTTTCAGCATTCCAGACACAATTGTATTTTCCCACCTCATGAACGCCCTATATAGTGCAAAAGAGCGATGTCTTTGCTTTTCCCCTGGAAATTGGCTTCCTAAATCTTATCCAGCGTTACTGAAGCATTGCATTCAAACCTTCAAAACTTTGAAGCTCCCCAGTAAAATGTGCATCCTAGCAGGAGTCCCATATTAATGCTCTCCCAGAAAATTGAAGGGGAGGAATAGATTTACATTTTAGAGAAGGGATAATTTATTATTTTAACTCCAGTCCTGGAATATTTGGGGAAAGTGTATTTTCAGATGCTCATCGTTTTTTCAAGCAGGGAGTCAAAAGTGCAGGCATCTTAGAGCGTTTGCGTGATATGAGTATGCATGTTTAGTAGATATGGAAGGGCATGGACAGACAGGTAGTTTCAGTGTGTTTACAAACCAAAAGACACGTCTTGTTATTAACTGAGGTTGATGCTAACAGCCTGGCCACACCCACTCTCTGCTCTGCCTATCATGTCATTAAATGAGCACACACTCTTCCAGCCTTTTCCGTCCATGTAAATGTAGCATGTTAAGACTGGTGTTAGTAGTCACTATAAAGGTTTCATACATACCACCATTTTAGAAGAGGAAAGTAGGAGATTTTGAAAAAACAAAATATCGGGGCGAATGTATTTTCCCCATTGACTTCTATTGAAGCAGAGGCAATTTCAGGTGGGAGGCAACTAAAATAAAGTCATTTTGGCTTCAAAAATCAGGAGTCTCCCACCTGAATTGAGCCTATTGGCATGTATGGGTTTTAAAAGCATGCAATTTGACAAAACATTATATTTAAGGTTTCAAATATGCTTCTAAAACCATATAGGGAATCCCAGATCCATCCTGTTACATTTACATGCGGCGCAGCGTGTTTACTTTATAACGTATTGATAGTGTGTATGGTTATGGCTAGACTTCCTCTGTTTCCAACAGGAAATTCATTTTACTTTGTAAATGGAGGCCAAAAATAGGATGGTGTTTTTTTGTGGTATTGATGAAAAGGTGATGGACATATTTGAGACAGGGTATTTTAATGAAGATTCCATTCCGTCGTTTTAGCTCATCTGTGACACCACAGAAATAGGCTGCCATACGTGAATCAGTCATGCTTACCCAACCCCCCTTCCAACCTCCCCGAGTTTTGGAGTAAGTACTGCACAGTGTAATTACCGTCCCACTTTCCCCCAATTTTCCCCAGAGACATTTCCTCAGGAAAATCCTGTTTAAATATATCTCGGATCAATGGCTGGCAAAAATGCAAACTATGAGGGAATAAGTGATAACTGATTACGTCATGCCACATTCAGAATAGGTCGTATCTATCACGCAGCTAAATACAGCACCCCCAGAGCTGGGTGCCTTAATTGCAGTGCTTAATTTGCAAATGAAAGAGTACAGGCCCAATGTTTTTCTCAGTAACTTTCCGCTGGTGTTGCCGAATGTCAGGGTCACCAAATACTAAAGCTGCGTAGCCTTCATTCCAACTCATGTCTCTCTCATCCACCACCCTCAACTCTCTGCCTCTTTATCTCATTCTTGCTGGTTCTTTTTACATCCCCCCATCTCCTTACGTCATTGTTTTTCATCCTTTCTCTTCCTCCTTCTTTCACCCTTTTCTGCCTTTCTCTCTTCTGGATGAAAGTCTGATGAGGAAAAATAAGTACAGCCCCAAAAATGAGTGCCAGTGGCCCCCAATCACTTGCTCGAATTAATCACTAAGTAATTACCAGCCCTATTCCATATTATTTGGAATAGGGGCCAATATATACTTGCTACCAACATAACATTCTTGTGTTTTGTTTGCATTGGACCCTTGACTGTTATCCGCAATTTGAGGGGTTCCAATCTTGTGACTGTCCACCATATGGTGAGTGGTGGTATACACCAGGGGCACAACTAGACCAGAACTTCGGGGGGGGGGGGGGTGTCTAACAGGGGTGGCCAGCATGGCTAGCGGGTGGGGTTGTGGGGGTGGGCGCGTGGGGGTTGCGGGGGTGTCACGTGGGGAAAAAAAACAACAAAAATGTACCATTCCGACTGCCAGATCTTGCGTCTCTGGTTCTGCTCTCCTGCTCCCAATTTCAGGAACAGGAAGCAGGCAGCCAGGCTCCCTCCTCTAAGCCAATCACAACGCTGCAATGCAGCATTATGATTGGTCTGAGCACCGTGACATGGCGCCAAGCCAGGGGCTGTAGGGGTGGGCATGTTTTCCACCCAGGCTGTAATGCAGCCTGCATGGAGAAGGGGAGACTGCGCATGACTGTTTGGGCGGCCCGAGAAGGCCGACCAAACAGTCATCGCGCACTTGGGAGGGGGCATATCACTCCTCCCCTGCTCCCTGAGCAGAGCAGCCCCGCCCATAAATGTTATCATTTTATATTTCCTTTCCACTGCTCAAAAGCAGTGGGGCGACGCTCATTCACCATAGCGGAGGAGCCGCCACTGAGGGCTAACAGTCCCAGCCAGTGCTGGCCCTAGCACTGGTCGCACACGGTGCAACAGTCTTTTTTGGTGCCCCTCCCCCATTTCCTCCTTCTCCATAAATTCCCTCACTACCACTCACCAACAATGCACCTCATCTCTCTATAGCACCCTTCTAACAAATATTTCATTTTTTTATAGTGCTACTCATAGTTTACTCACACTCAGTTCTGTGATCTGCATGGTACACATTCTTTGTAGCAGGCACATTAACCCTCTGCGCTGTGTGGGTGGCAGGGGTGCCCATGTGAGTGAACGGTGAGCGATGCGACAGTGTGATAGTAGGGTAAGAGGAGTGACTGCAGGGTGAGTGAGGTGACCATATGAATTTGGGTGCGGATGTAAGTGCAGAGTGGGACGAATTAATGCATTGCTAGTGATGGGCTTGTTTGAGTGAGATTGCAGATTGAGCAGTGAGGGGGACAGGGGAGTGAAGTGTCACATGAGTGCACTGTGAGTAGTGTACTCGTGTGACTGCAAGGTGAGGTACAGGGTAAGCAGTGCAAGTGGATTGTGAGTGCAGAGTGATCACTGTGAGTGCAGGGTGAGCGGGTGAAAGGTGTGAGTGCATGGTAATCAGTGTGAGTGCATTGTGAACGCTGTGAGTGCATGGTGAGCGTGAAAGTGAAGGGTGAGAATGAGGAGTGTGTCTGGGAATGCACCCTGCATTAAGACAACACTTGAAGTAATTCAGCATGTTATTGACGGCGGTGTAGGGTTTAAGATATAAGTTCAACTATTGCTATTATGGCATTAATCAGGGATCGAGGGTGGAGGAAATAAATAATGTGCTGATCCTGCAACAAACTTCCAGTCTTATGATTAGGGTTGCCAGCTCATTATTTTGATGTTCCAGACGGTACAAAAATAAAAAGTCACCTAAAGCCGTATTTTCAGCACTTATCTGTGCATACTTCGAACAGCAAATATAAATAAAAAGCACTTTTAATTGTGTTCTAGGGCTGCCTGAATGATCCATGACTGATAATTAAAGGGAACAAAGACAGAAAAGTCACATTACAAATGAATGCATACTTTTTTATTTAAAACCCTATTT
Organism: Calotriton arnoldi; assembly: GCA_963921515.1. Lineage (NCBI taxonomy): Eukaryota > Metazoa > Chordata > Amphibia > Caudata > Salamandridae > Calotriton > Calotriton arnoldi. The sequence goes on along the minus strand of CAWUFW010019732.1, from coordinate 149,537 downwards.
AGTCAAGACGAGATCTTTGCAGGCTCTTTAAACAACACATGGCTGGCATTTTTCTTTTAGCAACGCTACTTTATATTCCTTTTCATGAAATGCATCCTCACACTACAGCAAAGGAATAGGCAGAGTGGGGGCCCAGGGGGTACTGGGACCAGAAAAAAAACTAAGCCTCGGTAACCAGGTTACAAAGGTATGTAAATATGCAAAAGACCTGTGAAAAACTCGGGCCTGCTGGAGATAAGACTCCAGACACTGCCCAGCCGAGCAGCCAGCAGCCCGGGCTGAGACACACGACGGGGAGGTGGGGAGGGTTTCAGGAGGGGGTGGGGGGGCTGAAGCCCTTTCAGTCCAATGGGCGTTGCGCGCCTGGTATACACGTTAGTGCTGTTGGCTCTTGGGTGGATTACGGTGTGTGTCGTTGTCATCTATCTTCTTGATAGCATTTTGTAGCCAACCTGTTGTGATATAGTTGGTCGCTTCGCTCCTCGTAAGGGAGGCAGGCTCATGCGGTCCTCTCGAGACCGACATTAGCTGTATGGCAATATGTATGTTATTGTTCAACTATGGTTCCACGCTTGGGTAGTGGAACGGCAACTACGGGTTTCCCAGCAACACAGTCAGTTGCTCCGGAGATCTGGGGTTTGTCGGACGCTCCCGGTTGTGGGTGTTGGATCCTATCTAATAGACTTCAACTTATTCTACTTCTACGTCTCCGTCCTCAATATTTCATAACCCTTGCCCAGACAACATATGCACTTCCCTATGTGTTTCCATGTAGATATTAGTACAGTTATGGGTGGGGATGCAAGCCTGGGTGACGTGCTCAGTGTCCTCAACCACTGAGTTGCTAGCGCAGTGAACAGATGACACAGTAGGCAGTGTACGAAGAGTAACCAGGCCTGTGTGTGGATTAGGTTTATGAATATATTGTCACACACATCTCTAATCTAGGGGACTCAAGTTGTCCCATATTCTGTGTCAATAGTACATCTGCCCCCTTCTTTTTCCTTTCCAATCTAAGGGCTGCAATCTTCCATTTATAATTGAGAAATACAAATCTGCATTTCTACACATTGGGCCTATCACAAACACATTTAAGAGTAGGTAAAAGAAACAAACAACGGTAAACCCAATAGGTCTTGCCTATGAGAGCTATTGGCAATGGCAATGTTTTGTAGCCATCCTGTACAGCAGCGAAAATGCTTTGCAGTGTGACTAAAACTAATTTAAGAAAGTGCTATGACAGGGTTAAAGCTCTTTTTTTTTTTATAAAGTGCGTTAGCGCTGGATGCTTCATAGTCATGGTCTTTTTTTTACTATTTTTTTTTTACTATTATTTTAACTGGGCTGCACAGAAGTCACACTGCTATACAGCATTGTTACAAATTATTGCCAAAGTCAGCAATGTCCATGCTGTACAGCATGAACAAAAAGCAATGGCAGATCCAAAAGACTCAAAGCTGAAACCTATTGGCTTTGCCAATGCTGGTTAGGTCTCGGCACAACACCTCTGTGATTCTGAGCAAATCAGTTAATCTCCCCATGTGTGAAAAAGAAAAAAATTATGAGATTTGGCACAAAATCCTATCAACAGAAAGCGATTGTGCACATGTCCATGCCTTAGTGAAAATTAATTTGGAAGCAGATAACATCTGGTGACGCAATAAAAGCAGGTAACATCTGGTGTCACAATAAACATTCATTTCAAATGAGAAAATGGCTTCTTTGAAGTGATTGTGGCACAGCAAAAGATTGGTACAATTCAGTCCCCTGGAGGCCAAGTTGCTGATGGGTCGCATCGGCAGAGGTGCAATTTCCCAAGTTTAACAATCGCTCATTGCAAATTCCCCACATGCTTTTGACAAGCTCCGACTCCACTGGGAAGGCTGGGTGGAGGAGCTGGATGAGACAACTGGAAGGAGGCCAGGATGGCCCCGTGCACATTGGTTATTTCAACACGCCTGCGGCTGACTCATATGAATTAATTTCACATGAACTATCTGACCCCGATCTGTTTGAACCTGGCTGGCAGGAACCCCCATCCGGCTTGCTTTCGCAGTACAGAGAACCCGGATGATTTTTACCATGTTATCTGGGCATGCCCGGTTATGTCTGTATATTGGCAGCAAGTGTGCAGTGAACTCTTGAGGGTCTTGGAGCGGGATCTCGATCTGACTCCTAAGGTGGCCCTGTCAGGCATGAGTGACGGGGTGGGTGGTTCCCGGGCTGGCCGCATATTTGTATGTGTCGCCACAATGGTGGCTAAGAGAGAATCGCTTGTAGATGGAACTCCCCAATGCACCAACCCTGGCGGAATGGAGGTCGGGAGTGGACTAGTGTACTCAACTTGAAAAATCTATCTACATTGCCCAAGGCATGACAAAACATGGGGGAAGTGGGGGAGGGGATATCAAATTACTTTCATATTTCACTATACTAATTCAACACTAATCCTTCTTGGGTTCCGGAGTAGCGTGCTACTCTCCGAAAAAGCGCTTCGACGCCTCGTCAGGGGTAGTAAGCGCTATATCAATCACAATACAATACAATACAATTATGGACTGAAGATTTGAGTGGCTTATGGCTGACTACATTGTGTGGGCGATAGGCAAATGTGCATGTACTGTGTTGGTCTTTTTTCCAAAACTAATAAAAATGTTGTTATAAAAAATAAATAAACATAGGTACAAATGGCAAGAGTTTTAACAAGGAGGACAGGGATGAAGAAAAAATAAAGGAAGTTCCTCAATCACAGAGAGATTGATGGATGGAGAGCAATCAAGCTGAAGCAATCAGTACTTCGTCCACGCTCCAGCCGACAGAAGAGGAAGTGAAATCAGCACGTGCTGGCCAATTAGAAGGCAGCAAATAAGAATAACAATGAATCCAAAGACTGTACGCAATGGGCGGGCTGCAAGCCTCTTGTTGTATACAATTATTCTTGCAAGCCCTTCTAGGCACTGTAAAACATTCCACCACTGGCATTCTCCCAGCTTTCTCTAGGGCTACAGAACTTTTTGCTTCCTGAGGTTTTGTGCAAATTCCACAAACTTAACTTTATGCTGGCATGGAAAATTTCTCATAAAAAAATGCGTTTTAGTTGAAGACTACTAAATATTATTTGAGGGAGTCTTGCAACTTAAAAAAATGGTTTCGCAGTCTTTTCACAAGTAGTTTTTCTTAATACTTTTTCAGCAATCACAAAGTTGTTGAATTTTTCTTACATAACGAAGTTATTCAAATCCACACACCCCGAGTTCTCCCCGAACTAGTTATTCCACAGAAATAATGGCACCTTAGCCCCTGTTCATGAAACAGATACCTTTATCGGTTTATAGTTTGTCCAGGGCTCCAATGCGCTGTTCATCTCAAAAGAAAGGATTGGGGAATGTGCCACAAGTGACCAGGTGCCCCAGCAGTATTTCTAGAAGAAATCATGGCCGCGGTGCACGATTTATTTTCCACTCCCAGTGTTTTATTTTACATATCATTTTTTTCAGGTGTGCTCATCCAACCGACTCATTCTAATAGAACGAAAAAGAGGTCTCACACAGAATCCCCTGGTTTGAAAATAGAAGGCCAGGACCGGAAACAACGTATTCATTCTCATGGCGCCATCTGTCAACTCTCAGGCGTGACTACTTGACTGCTAAACTTGTCTTTCATACCCAAACGGGAGTCTAGCGGGTGAAATCCGAAATGTATAGTCTTGCATGCAATTGTTAAAGCGTTCATTTACATAACCCAAGTTTTGTGAAAATTCCAGATCAGATTACAGAACTTTTCCCCATTTGAGTGCAAGTTTGCACCACGGAAGTACTGAAGAGCCAAGAGATACACCGGCTGCTGATTGCTCTGTAGAGAGGTTTCTTGCGCGCTGGTCGGTCGTTGCAACTACTGGGTCTACACTGCACTGCACTCGCCTACGTTTATACAATCTACCCCAAGGGGGAGGGGTCTCCGATAAAATGAACCATCGTGAAAGGTCAGAATGCATTAATTGATTTATTTAGTTATTAGTGCGCTTTACTATACTCCCAATATGCTCTCGTAGATGTAAACACACAGCGCCTGAGTCAATGATGTTTCTGTGAGTATGTGTGTCTTTCTCTTTACTTTTCACTTCCTGAGATCCTTAGTTTCTTTTTCTATGCATGAGTAAGTTCAGCCTTTCCAGGTATTTTCTTTCATTTCTGGGACTTTTAGTCCTGGTAAATAATGGGTCAAACAGGACTCCACATCTCAACAGGCAACGAAAAACCCTGGACTGAAACGGAAAAACCTGGGATCTCTGTGTATTCATCGTGTGTCACAGACAGCGGTGTACAGTAGGGTGCGTGCCGCGGCACTACGGTACACAGATTAATTTAAAGTGATAATGGTACACCAGGGCTTTAAGTGGGAAAAAAAAACTGGGGGTGCTCTAAAAGGGGCGTGACAAATCTCTTCAGGGGGTGTGGCCTATCCGAGTAGGGGCGTGGTCTAAATCAAGATAACTAGCATTGTGTGCTTAAGAAGATCATGAAGTCGCATCCAGCAAAGGATAATAAAATAGGCAAAAAGGTATATTTATTAAGTATAAGCCATAAAAATACCAAACACTTTAAAAAACATGTAAAAATTATTTACATTACTTAGAAATCTACTGCAGGATTCCCCAAAACCCTTGAAGATATTCACTGTGTCTATTTTGCTGGGGTTTCTCAGAGGAGTCAGAGGTGTGGCAAAAAGAGCAAAATATCCCAATTTTTTGTATTTGTTTCCCATTTTACTAACCGGTTACAGCTGATTTACGTTATTTAATTTAACCAAGGTATACACATGTTTATTTAAGGTTTAATATGAGTTATTAACATTAAAATACATTCACAAAGTGGGATACGTTTCCAATCACAGAATGCCCCAAATATCCTTAAAAGTGGAATCGCAAGCCATGTGTCTCCCAGCCATGGAGTTTCAGTCATCAGCACTTCTCCCTTTTTCCACAAGAGCAGTTCAAATATGGATGGCAAAATATCCTAGTTTGCAAATGTTTTCCACATAATTATGGCTCTGCCATATTTGCCACATAATACATCATCTGCTGCATAATCTGACGATTTCAACGAATAAATTGTTTATAGCTCCGTGCAGGTAACAGCGGTGGGGCTGGGTAAGGGGGTTTCGAGGATGATGCTGAAGGAAAATTAATTATTTAATTTTCCCTCGGCATCGTCCCTCGAAATCCCCCTACCCGGCCCCTCTGTCCCACTGCTGTTAGCTGCACGGACCGCGGCTGGTCAGCGCCTGGTGCGGTCGCACTGCCCTAGAGCCACCCTGCTCAAGGGTCCTGTGACCTCAGTGACAGAGTCACTGTCGCTCTAGGGTGTGCTGCTTCGTATGCCTGCCCAAAAGACTGGAGGTGAACTTCAGAATGAATCGTAGGGGAGAGGCCTTCAAGGTTAACCCACACTTGCCACTGCTAGGGTCCACCTGCTGGTGCTAAGACACCAGGGCTTTTAAGGTCTAGTGGGACCTTCTAATGTCTAGCATGGGAATGTGCTCCCTCAGGGGGAGTGGTCTGGTGTACTGGTCATGAAGGCTGAACCTGGTTCCCCAGTTCCAAATTCAGCAGCTCTGGCCACAGTGCCACATCCTCTCCCCCACTGAACACCATACTGCCCCACTGAGAGAAACCTGCACTGCACTGACCCGCTATAAACACCTGGATTTTACTCAATTCAAATTACGCACTAGACAAGAGCAATATGCTGCCTAAAAAAAAATTACCAACATCCTAGAAAAAGCAAACACTCATAGGGAATGCAAGATTAAGTAAAGCACATGAAATGTAAGCAGGAACAACATGGTTACCTTTTTCTTTTTACACTCACTATTCAGAAATTAGTGAATGCTTTTGCCTGAAAAGTTAAGGCCATGACTACAGGGCCCAGAAGGGACCCGCTTAAATGCCCATTACTTATATCCTTAAAAAACGTAAGCAGTATGGTTTAAAAGACCACATTTGTGACTACAGAGCAGCGGTATGCATTTTGTTTTCCAATTCACCCATCAAGTAGGTATCTCACTACCTCCAGGACTAGTGCACTTTCCCACCCAGGGAAAGCAATGTTGTTCAAAGAGAGACGAGAAAACAAAAGTAGCGCTTCACTGGCAAACACTGTAAAGTGGCGCTAATGCGTTTAGGTGTGAATAAATCAATCTGGCCACCTTGCAACCACTCTGTCTTGCTTTAGCTATTTACTTTTCATATTTTGAATGTTTTAGTTCTCTCCACCCCGAGGCTGCACTTAGAAATTGAAAAAAGTCAGAAAAAGAGGACGTTTCCAGCAAAAGTGTTTTTCTTTTTTGGATCCATTTCACAGGGGAGCAAATAAACGAAAGGAGGAAAGAGAAGGTAATACCTGTTTCTAAAAGTCTCGGTTTTCACCATCCCACGCTGGCACCACGACGACGTTGCTCGTTGCGCTGGAAAAAGAGAAGGGAAATCCTGAGAGAAAATGGCTCTCTTAAAGGGTTTCCCTTCCTCCAACAACGTTGACCTGGCATGACCTCATGCCGTCGTGCCGTGGACGTCATGCCGTGACCTCCAGTGAGGAAACTGAGCTCTCACTGCAGTCCAGAAAAAAAATAAAAAAAAGAAAGGACTACCTTTGCCAGCCGCGAAAATAGAGCCCGATAGAGACCCGTTTCGAGGGCCCCCAAAAAAAACTGCCGGTGCTCAGACCCGGACAGACCCGGCCCACTTAAAGCCCTGATGGTAACTATCTATTCTGTCGTTCCCTAACGTGTGCTACATCTCGAGGCTCAAATTATAATTTCACTAAAATCGTAGAGGTAGTGAGTGACGGCACAGGCCCTTTAAGGAAGTAGTATGTCATGACCTTTGAACCTGTAGGACCACCCTGGGTGTTAATTGTAAGCAATCTTTAATGAAAAAGAAACGTTTAGAAACATTGATGGATAGCAGGGCAAACACCCAGCTACTAAAACTAGTAAAAGCAGCAGGCAGACATATGTTTAAAAGGTCCGTGGTCAGAATTGTTTAATCTTGGGGGCTGCGAAGTAACAACAAAGGGATTAAGGGCTCGCTGCTCCAATTCTCACCTCTGTTTGTGAGCCTTAGCATACTTAAAATTCCCTCTCTCTCTCTATGTATATATATAGATGTATATCTATATATAGATATGTATATCTATATATACATATATATCTATATATAGATATATATATATACCGACAAATTAGTCCATTTCAGTGCCGGGCCTACTATGGCAGTATTTGGATTTTGAGACCAAAAAGTCTGACAACTCAAGTACTGAGATAGCCAAAAGGCATATTGCCTTTGCCGATGTTTGTTAGGTCTGGCATATAATATACTTTCTATTAGGCGTTCTCAGCCAGTTCACTTCATCCATTGGTCTGTTGTTGTGTCATTCACATTTTTCTTCTGCCCACTTTAGCCATTGTCTAACGTCAGGGCACAAGTCCTAAAAAACAAGTGGGGGGGACTAACCTAGTTAGGCAGTATGCAAGTGACATCACGGTGAGTGACATCACGACGCGTGACATCACAGCACATGACATCACGGCGCATGACATTACATGTGGCCTCATAGGAATTGACATCATAGGAAGTGGCATCACAAGCCACGACTTTAATATATACATGTGATGTAAAGCGCTCTGACACTGCTTTGGGATGAGTAGCACTATACAAGAAAAAATAGTGGTACTTAAATTATTTCAACGCCTCCTCAGGGGTAGTAAGCACTATATAAATTACAATTATTTTGTGTAAATACTGGGAGAGACCAACACATCTGACATTCTTACAGTGCATGCATATCTAGTAAACAGAGCCTGAACAAAGTGAAAAGCTGCCTCTCTTAAGTATGTGTGAAGTGCTAACCTTTGTTTCCCCTCTGCTGCATTTGCTTCTATGTGTGAGGCTCCTGACTGCTCCCAGCCAGGAGACTGGAACAAAAGGAGGCCTGATGACCCCTCAAATTCGGCCTTTGTTATGGGCCCGATACAAAAGGGGATGATGGACGGAACGTTTGAGCCAATCAAACACTCACCCCCAATCAACTGATCTGGGTTTAATCCATCATCATTCTTTAGCTCACTCCACCACCCCAGTTCAGACATGGCCATATGCAAATCAGTCTGACCCTGTGCCTCATGGGAACAGTCCAGCACGAACTGCCAAGCCATGTCTTCCCTGGACCGGAAACAAGCATCCTAGGACCGGTTTCTGGCATTCCAGCCGTCATCAGCCAGGCTTGCTTGAATCCAGTGGCAAAGTGAGCAAGGGACCCACGTCTGGGCATACCCCGCCAACTTAGGGCGAACAAAGCGATACAAAAGGGGATGATGGACGGAACGTTTGAGCCAATCAAACACTCACCCCCAGTCAACTGATCTGGGTTTAATCCATCATCATTCTTTAGCTCACTCCACCACCCCAGTTCAGACATGGCCATATGCAAATCAGTCTGACCCTGTGCCTCATGGGAACAGTCCAGCACGAACTGCCAAGCCATGTCTTCCCTGGACCGGAAACAAGCATCCTAGGACCGGTTTCTGGCATTCCAGCCGTCATCAGCCAGGCTTGCTTGAATCCAGTGGCAAAGTGAGCAAGGGACCCACGTCTGGGCATACCCCGCCAACTTAGGGCGAACAAAGCGATACAAAAGGGGATGATGGACGGAACGTTTGAGCCAATCAAACACTCACCCCCAGTCAACTGATCTGGGTTTAATCCATCATCATTCTTTAGCTCACTTCCACCACCCCAGTTCAGACATGGCCATATGCAAATCAGTCTGACCCTGTGCCTCATGGGAACAGTCCAGCACGAACTGCCAAGCCATGTCTTCCCTGGACCGGAAACAAGCATCCTAGGACCGGTTTCTGGCATTCCAGCCGTCATCAGCCAGGCTTGCTTGAATCCAGTGGCAAAGTGAGCAAGGGACCCACGTCTGGGCATACCCCCGCCAACTTAGGGCGAACAAAGCGATACAAAAGGGGATGATGGACGGAACGTTTGAGCCAATCAAACACTCACCCCCAGTCAACTGATCTGGGTTTAATCCATCATCATTCTTTAGCTCACTCCACCACCCCAGTTCAGACATGGCCATATGCAAATCAGTATGACCCTGTGCCTCATGGGAACAGTCCAGCACGAACTGCCAAGCCATGTCTTCCCTGGACCGGAAACAAGCATCCTAGGACCGGTTTCTGGCATTCCACCCGTCATCAGCCAGGCTTGCTTGAATCCAGTGGCAAAGTGAGCAAGGGACCCACGTCTGGGCATACCCCCGCCAACTTAGGGCGAACAAAGCGATACAAAAGGGGATGATGGACGGAACGTTTGAGCCAATCAAACACTCACCCCCAGTCAACTGACCTGGGTTTAATCCATCATCATTCTTTAGCTCACTCCACCACCCCAGTTCAGACATGGCCATATGCAAATCAGTCTGACCCTGTGCCTCATGGGAACAGTCCAGCACGAACTGCCAAGCCATGTCTTCCCTGGACCGGAAACAAGCATCCTAGGACCGGTTTCTGGCATTCCAGCCGTCATCAGCCAGGCTTGCTTGAATCCAGTGGCAAAGTGAGCAAGGGACCCACGTCTGGGCATACCCCCGCCAACTTAGGGCGAACAAAGCGATACAAAAGGGGATGATGGACGGAACGCTTGAGCCAATCAAACACTCACCCCCAGTCAACTGATCTGGGTTTAATCCATCATCATTCTTTAGCTCACTCCACCACCCCAGTTCAGACATGGCCATATGCAAATCAGTCTGACCCTGTGCCTCATGGGAACAGTCCAGCACGAACTGCCAAGCCATGTCTTCCCTGGACCGGAAACAAGCATCCTAGGACCGGTTTCTGGCATTCCAGCCGTCATCAGCCAGGCTTGCTTGAATCCAGTGGCAAAGTGAGCAAGGGACCCACGTCTGGGCATACCCCCGCCAACTTAGGGCGAACAAAGCGATACAAAAGGGGATGATGGACGGAACGTTTGAGCCAATCAAACACTCACCCCCAGTCAACTGATCTGGGTTTAATCCATCATCATTCTTTAGCTCACTCCACCACCCCAGTTCAGACATGGCCATATGCAAATCAGTCTGACCCTGTGCCTCATGGGAACAGTCCAGCACGAACTGCCAAGCCATGTCTTCCCTGGACCGGAAACAAGCATCCTAGGACCGGTTTCTGGCATTCCAGCCGTCATCAGCCAGGCTTGCTTGAATCCAGTGGCAAAGTGAGCAAGGGACCCACGTTATGGGCCCAGCAGGAGTCTAAAATAAGAAAGCCGACAATGTGCAGGCGCTGCTGAAAGTGTCCCGGTGTTTGGAAATTACACCGGGACGAGTTCAGCACATTATGTAGAGGGGCCCAACTTCTTGGCAGGGAGGACGGCATTCACCCTGTGAAAATAGTGGGTGGACACCATCCGACTCGTGCTCTGGCTAACTTCATTGTGAGTGATGGCATTTTGGTCCTTTATAAGGAGCACATCCGCAGACAAAGTAGTTTGCTTTAGTGCCTTGGCTTACTCTACGCCAATGTGCGCTTTTTGAGACCATAAAACCTTTTTTCTTTTACCAAATAGTTTTTTTTCAGATTGACAAGGGCCAGGTTACTTAACAGTAAAGCTTTCCAGAAACCATGCTAAAACAAAAGAGGCTTTGGCAAAGCCTAAAGGCTGGCAGCCAATGCAGTGACGTAGCAAGCACTTTGGCTGCCCGTGGCAGTCCCCGTGTTTGCCGCCCCGAAGCGGCCGCAGCAAAGAGTGGGGGGGCGGGGGGAGGGGGGAATTTTGGTGAGATTTTTTGCATATGCTGCCCCTTGCTGCTGATTGAAGAGCGGGGGGGTGCCGAATGCCACCCCAAGACGGCAGGTAAGAGCGGGGGGAGGCTGCCGCCCCCACAACTCGAGCCACCCGGAGCGCACCGCCCCCCCTTGCTACGCCACTGAGCCAATGCCAATCTGGCTTTGCCAATGCTTGCTTCTGTAGTTTTCACTCTTTGCACTTCCACTAACCTCTCAACAGCTCAGAAAGAAGGCTCCTGGGGAGCTGAAGGTGGGAAAAGGGAGCTGTGATATCATCGGGAATCAAATACCGTCTGAACCTGCTACTCCTGGTATTGTTGCGAGTTGTCGTAATTTATGAATAGACCATTTCGATGTATTTGGTGGGGCAGAGGTAGTAGTTAAAGAGCAACTTGAGTTTATTGAGAACATTGTGTGCTTGCTTTAGTGGTTTAAAAACTATATTTCACAGGAGAGATGCCACACACATGAATCATTTATTTTCCATAATACATACAAATTACATTATCGCTGTGTGGATTTCACCCAATGAGACACCTAGAAAGTAGCAAAGTATGCTATTATGTGCAATGGTACTATATAGTACTGCTTTCAGTACACATTTCCTGTTCGAAAAAAATGTATAATATAATAAATACATAAGATGTAACTTTATGGAAGCCTGGTGATCTTTCCAAACTACTTGACTCTTTAAGTTGATCATAAGTTCACTATATCCCCTCGTGTATTGTTTATCCTCTATACCTATGAATATTATAGAGCCACAAGAGCACCATCATTGTTAAGGTTAGGTTACACGTTCCATGGGAAATTTAAAATCCTTTTTTAAATCTTTTTCTACAGTTTATCATATTTTGAATATCCTCTTGGGATGCAGATATCACATGTTACATTTGCTGGAAATGATTAAAACATTTAATTGTTGAAAATTATTTTTGGAGTTCTGGCCAAGAGAGTGGGATGTTAACATCATCTCTGCAACGCTCTGTGCCTACCACTGGCCCTGAGGCAAGCCGTCATATTGGATTGCTGCTCCAGCCTAAATTGAATCTCTAGGCAGCACATCCCAGCACTAAGGGTGAACATGTGGAGTGCCTGGTGTCCCCTCCATGGCAACTCTGAGAGCTGTCGGAGTATTGGAGAGAAAAGCACAGCAACTAAAATGGTGGTGACAGCCCAGCATTCTGCTTCCTGACATGGTGAGGGGAAAGGTGCTGAGAAAGAGAGGTGCCAGGACGGAAAACAGCAAAGGTCCACTTACCCAGATCAGTTCTATGCTCTTCTAGGGAGAGGACAGAAAGTTTCTCCAGGAAATGTCTGAGGTGGCCCTTGATGGTTTACTGGCTCCATTGAAACTATGGTCAATGGATGTGAGGAGGACATTTTTGCCAGTAGCAGCACAGGCCCAAAGGGTATGGTAGTGCCACTGGCCATCGCAGACCCAATATGAGATACTTGCTCCAGCTTCCTCTTTTGTGGGCCTGGCTTGTGGGGCTCTTCTTCCGAATTCTGCTCACTGACCATACATTTCCAATAACAAGAGGGTCACTGGAGCCATTTGGCTCATGTTCGTTGCCCAAATTTGATTGGAGTTGCTCTGAAGAGTCTCTATCCTCCCTGACAAATGGGGCCCGACACAACAAGCATAATTCTCTATTGCAGATCTGCAAGGAATAAAAATACAGTACTAGACACATCAGTTAACAGCAGTATGAGGTTTGCACTGCAGTAAACAAAGGCACAAGAAGGCCTGTGTAGACTCTCTCTGACTTGGTGGTGACTCATGAGGCCTCATTGTAAGAAGACAGAAATCAATTTCACGGCCCAATTGGCTATTCTGGAGAAGGTTTGCAATATCTAAGCTCACCACATGTTGCAAACTCCCAAGAGGGCAAGGCAGACAATACTGAGCAGTTTTAAAATGTACCATTAATGAGAGTTCTTTATCATGAAACCAATTAACCACACAAAACCCATATTCTTTGACAAAGGAGGGCCAAATATCTTGTTTCGCTGAATTAAAGTCAGGATTCGAAAAGAAAAACATTACAGAGGGCCTCGTGGCACCAAAGGCAGGCCTAGCCAAGGACATTGATAATAAAGTGGAGGTACTGTCCTGAAATCAAATGTATAAATCAGCAGAAAGCCAGATACTGGGAAATGCAGACTCAAAGCAGTTCATTCACATCACAGTGGTGCACCTAGACTCTCAAAGAAAAGGCCCTCTTAAAGCAATGTGAGGACCTGGAGAATAGCCCTAGCAGAGAGGAATTACGAATTTGTAACCTAAAAGAGGCAGCAGAAGAAGACCACATCTATGCATGCCTTTGGGGGATCTTCTGAGGAGTGTTGCAGAGGACCTCCCAAATGGAATCATCAGGGCCCTCGGAGTGGTGCGCCAATCGGAAGATGCAAACACCAGGCCCAAAGTTATAGTACTTAACCTGTCCAACTCAACATTAAAAGAAAGTATCATGATGTGGGCCAAAAGCCTAGAGCCACTTGCTTTTCGTGAGTGCCAGATTGCCCTCTGCCAAGATTTCTCGATGAGCACACTTAAAAAAACATAGCAAAGTCCACCGGTGACAAGGAGCCACATACGAAGTAAATCAAATATAAAGGAATGTTCCCAACTGCATTGCTGTTTAGGTGGAAAAGTCAAAAGGCTACAATAAACAACTTGGAGGACTGCCAAAGTTCATGCAGCTGGAGGAGGAGTACTCTGACACCTCCTCCAGGTTGTATGACAGAACCCCACATGCATTTATTATGCATGCCTTTACAATGCAGTCTCTACGCGGACTGCAATGTTTATTACGCAAGTAGTTACAACGACTTGGCTTAGGGGACGCTGGACTATGGAGTAGTAGAATTTAGTATTCCAACTCCAGCCTACGCAACAGTAAGGAAGGTGTTGGACTTAAAATCCAAATCAGACTTGTGGGGTAAAGGAACAAGTGGTAACGTCGCCGTTGGGGTAGTGACTGCTTGGCAAAGAATGTTTCCCCTCCTCCACTCTGACAGAAGGCCACAACTTGAAGGTGAAAATGCCAGGGACATTGCAACAGGAGAAAAGTTGTCTCAGACACAGAGGGAGAAGGGGAGCTCTGATCAGTGGGTCAAGTTGATGTCCCTTTCTGTTACCATACTATTGCAGACACAATGTGAGAAGAATATTAATTGACTGAGAACCCACCCCGCCAATTTTAAAAGACTTACCTGGCAGGTTTTGTCACTGTAATTAACCTGCCCACTTTCACCTTTTAACTGGAGAAAGGGTTCTGGAAGATGGGTTTCAGGATGAGGCTGGGTGTGGGGGCCTGTTCAATTTTTGACCAACCCTAGAGGAGGTGATGCTTGTTCATGCCCCCTAGAGATGACCCTAGTCATGGGTAAATTTTGCAGGCCCAGTTGGCCTTGATTAGGTGTGGGATTGTGAATGGAAGTTACATGGCATATCCTAACACAAGTTTAGAGTTAGCAGCACTTTTAAACTCAAAGGCTCGAGTTGCACAATGTTTCTACCCTGTTCAAGCTAACCCTTAATGTAAAAGCCCTCAAGTCCCCCTGTAAGAGCCAGAAACTCTGGAGTTATATGACTAGGTCCCAATATTCAATTAATACGGGAAACCACTTATTACTTCAAGTCTAGTTCAAGATGAACTAGCAGACCTAGTGAAATACATTTTGGTTTTCGACTGAGAACAAAACAGAAGGAGAGTCTGGGCTAGAGAGAAGAGGGGTAATGGGAGGAGATCTACTAGGAATCAGCTCACATTTTCCACAAGATCTACACCTTTCATATAATCCTCAAACTCAGGACAGGAAATCTTACTTAGCAAACCTTTTCAGACCAGCTGAAAGATGTTGAGGTGGAATTAGTAGTTGGGGGACACTTCAGTTTGACATGGGACCCCATAATAAAGAGAACTGGGAAGGGGCTCATCTTCAAAGGAGAGCTTCCCACGCAACTAAATATATTGTTAGACAACCACTGTCTGGGAGATATGTGACAGTAACTACATCCTGATGAGAAGGAATACCCTTCTTCTCCAATTTTCACAACACCTACATTCCTTTCGATTACACTTTCACGCCCCACACGATTTTGGAAACGCTCCACAATGTTCACATATCCGATGTATCTATTTCAGACCACATCCATGTGGAGGCAGTCTGGGATGATGCATGAGGCATGAGTGAGAGTGGTGACTACAGGTGCTTATTTGTAATGTCCCAATAGATATGGTAGCAATCGCAACCAAAATCAAAAACTTCTTTAAGGGTATCCTTATTTCTGACACATCCCAGCAACCAATTGGCATGTGTTCAATGCAACTAATGGTGGTCGTGACCATGCCAGCAAACATGGAGAGGGAATCAGGGTTGCTAGGAAAGTATTTGCTGGCCAAACTGAAAGAACCAGAGACATGAACCGACTCGCCTAAACGGGGAACAGATTGGCACGGTTAAGAGGTCAACTCAGGGTCTTGAGTTTTAACAGGGTACAGTCGGCTTTATTATTAAAGCTAGGCCAGATCTCCAATGAAATGGGGTACAAAGAGGGCACCATGCTGGCTAGGAGACTTCAATTCCAGAGGTTTGAGACACACATGCACCGAGTCATGATGGCAGAAGAAAGTTGGGCACTAAAAGGAAAAGAGAAGCAAGAAGCATTTTGAAAGTTCTACCATGCACTTTACAGCAAAGGACCAGTGAAGAGAAGCAACATATGGGCAAATATTGAGGGCTGTCACTTTCCCATACTTCCAGAGGAATAAGATGAAAACTGGAGAAACCCACTGAGGAGCCATAAGTGTGTGAATCCCTGGAAGGAACTCACCCTAAGAAAACTCCAGTACCTGATGGTCTTCCCATTCTATTTTACAAAACTTTCCACCCTTACCTTGAAAAAACCTTGATGACATTATTCAACTCCTTGCTGCGAACATTATGCTTTTCATGTATGATGCAGATATTTCGATAATACTTAAATCTGGATAATCGCCAGACGAATGTGACTCATACAGGCTAAAAGACATAACATGTGTATTTGTAAAGCGCACCTTCACCCGTAGGCATCTTGGCGCTGAATAACAGATGTTTATTGTTACCCAACTCAATGGTACTCTTTTTATCGACCTCAGAAGGATGAAAGGCTGAGTGGACCCACCAGGATTTGAACTTGTGACCATGAGGTCACACACAGCCACCTACAGTGGATGCATTAGTCCACAAAGCCACCAGATCTGGCAAAAGCACTTCTAAATACTGACGCAAATGTTTTTTTTCTAAAATACTATTCAACAGATTGGACAACTTGCTACCATTTCTGATGGATACACATCAGGCTAGCTTTATTAATTCTAGGCAACGGTGCAATAACTTCAGAAGGATTTTCCTGTAATTAAATTAACACAGGAAGAGAATCACACAAAGTGCGAGTCATTTAATGAAAAAGGCCTGCCACTTACTCTTTGACGTGTCATTTGAAAGCAGTTTTTGGAAAAATGCTGGCCCATTCCTGTGGTAAGTTATATTACAGTAACATCAAACTTTAAATTGTATCCACCTTTCAACTGGAAGCCAGTGATCAGTATGACACACTTCCAATATCCGATCAGATCTGCAAAAGTTAAAAATCAAAATCCAACCATGATTCTGTGGAAGCCGCAACCTTCACAAATATCTAGATGAAAGCCTAACTATCCAGACCCACAGGATTTTGCGACATAGATTTGCAAATTTTACGGGACAAAAATTGAAATTTTGTGGCATTATTGCACACTTTATTGTACTCGCAATCATTCCTTTTCAGCCTTAAATCAATGGAAACTGTTTTAGCAGAGCATTTCACTTTGAAATAGGCATGTTTAAAGTGTCTGAGAGTGTATGTTTGCTATATTATCCTTTGTGGTAACATTCTGGAACATAGGTTAAGCCAACCACAATAGTCATCCTGTTTTCTATGGCACTGTGCTGACTTGGGGCTTGCGGTTCCAAGTTCCAGAGCCATCTACTGTTGGACACCAAATGGTAAAGTGGAGTAATATTATTGGGTGGAAGGAATGTTTATAAGCTGTAGTAAATCCAGCTAGAGACCATATCAAAAGAGCTGAGCCACTTGCACAGTCATCTACAGCTGGTGTAGATGATTCTTACAATGTGGGCGCTAGGATTTTTCTATAGTACCGAATGCACACGTGCTGCATTAGTAGGCAATTTCATTTGCCGTCATACACACTTTTATGGTCGTGCAATGTATTTTTCACAGGCACTCTGTCTAAGAAAATAATCTTGCTACATGTGTTAGTTAACTCAGTGGAGGTTTACATAGATTGCATGACTTAAGTTTCAATTATACAATTAAGGGCATGTGAAATTGGCAAACTTGGCCCTTCAGAAAGTGATTGTAATACTTTGCCAGTTTTATACCGTTTCTAATGAATAAGAAAAGCATCAGGTGGAAACTACTGCTAAAATACGATTTGTGTGTAAGAAAAAATAATAAGCAATATTTGTAAGAGGAGATACACATACCAAGGCAAGGAGCAATAAATATGTGCTGTGAACCTGTCTCTCTGGCCACTTAGCTTTGCTCTTCATGGCCAGTCAACAGTTTCACCAGAAGCACTTTACAGATTTCACTGCTTGATGGGCTCGATTCACAAAGGTAAACTGAGACGAATGTCTAACTTTACGACTTTCGGTATTCACAAAGGGCATTTACAAGTAGCAAAATTAGACTTTTGTCTCAGTTTAACAATACAGGCGATTAGGTATACTTATTCAGTACATAAGAACATTCTTTAGAATGCTACAGAATGCTGCTCATTTACTGTCCTTCACATAATACAAGTTGTCTGTGAGAGAGAAAGTATTTGCTTTGTGCTATGTTGTATTTTTTTGTTAAAGGCACCCTAACTGATCGGTATCAATATTTTTGAGACTTTTCTTTAGGTCTTGGAGTCTTCTTCACCCATTGTACCTTTCGCTTCTATTCCACATTTAGCTTTTTTTAATTTAACAAGGGTTAACATTTGTTTAAAGTAGGGCTTGCTAGGGTATTTTTTATTTTTTAGCACTTTAAAATAACAGTGATGCTGATACTCCTGATGAGGTCGAAACCTATGTCCTTCCAAGTTCTGCGTAGGTCCCAGGACAGACAGAGGCCCTAATTTCAAGTTTGGCGGATCAGCTACTCCGTGACGAATGTGATGGATATCTCAACCACCCTTATTAGAAGTGCATTACATTTTACGACACTTGTAATAAGGTCAATGGGATATCCTCACGTTTGGTAACCATCAGCCCTACCTGCTGTAACTCAGTAGACGCTACTTATTCTCCAGCTCTCGCTGAAATTTCGCACTACTACCTGTCCCCATGTCCGTCCCAATCCTATTTCCACTTCTATTACCAGTGTTGCCTGCACTACTCCTGCTGAACAGCTTTTCCAATTAATTTCCACCTTGAGGATGTTCTCTTCATTGCTCCCGAGTCTCCATCCAGCAAAGCTTACCATAGGATCCCTTATCAGAGCCCATGGAATCAGGGTGACCACCCCCGTCCAGGTTATTACAGACAATCATTACGATCACTGTTTACAGTCCTTGACTTTTCTGTAATAGCTTAACGCATGCTGGCTGTTGTAGTCTTGTTTTGCTTCCATTAAACTAATTAAACGAGCACATATGATACAGGAAATTTGTAGGTGAAATGTTCAGGCAGGAGACAGTGTCAGTAATGAACCGAGTCGGCGATGCGGCGAGCGCAAGGTAAGTGGTTTTATTTATTTATTTGCTTGATTTTCCCTATCCCGTCGTATGTCGACTTCCCCCTCCCCCCGCTCTGCCCCTGCCTCACCGCTCTTACCTGTACCGGCTGCTCCTGATGATTCTGCTAAATAGGATATTTTTTTGCTCCTCTACTGTATTTATACTCCAGGGGTATAAATATGTCTTTCAGAGCCCCTCTCCCACATTACACTGCATCAAATACTTTTATCTTTTATTTTCCCTAAAACATTGACATTAAGGAAGGAGAGGTAAATTTTGCAAAAACGGAAGTAGACTTGGAAGACAATCAATAGAGGTGCAAGCAGATAAAATGCACAGACATTGCTGTTATTTTCTAGAATTTGAAGTAATGGCGAGGGAACACTGAGATTGGATGGAAGTACATGAGAAAAGTGCTCGTTTCGAACATAGAATTCTATATTGTCCTTTTCATCTTTTAAACACAGGCCCCAAAATAAATACATCTTGTTTCAGCATCTCCAAATGTGAATTTTTTAGCTTCTGGACTGTTACAAAGGAACACATTGTTCTCCATTTCTGTATGGCGAGGCGGAAAGGACAGGATAAAAAAGTGAAAGGATATAAGTTTTACTGAGTCATCATTTTTGGGAAACGTGCTGCCACATTCTACATGAGTCAGATGCAGAGCAAAACAAAAAGGTACACCAGGAAACATGACAAAATGTATGAAAATTAGAAAAATAGAATTGCTTTCATATTCTGCTGGAGAAGAAAACATAGGTTCAAAGAAAGTGGATGACACGGCTAAAGTTATTAATGCCTTTCATTGGATCAACACAAGCTATATGTTGATGTCACATTAATTTTTACTTTGTTTATTTATTTTTGCTCATGAGTCACATTCAATAGGTCTCCCTTAGGCTGCCTCAAGTGTATTTTAGTCTATTTAGTCAGCTGGTTGCTTGTGACAGTTGTCGACCGATCTTGAGATCTTTGCGTCTGCCATAGGGGCCGGATTCAATACCATTCATTTGTGTTGTCAGAAAGTTCTGGCATTGAGACTGGCGGACGCGTGTAATGGGTAAGCAGATGTTTTCCCTGGACGTCAACTAGAGCGAGCCAGCTGCTACCCATAGTTTGTCCTTCAGTAACCCGACCACTGGTCTTGATACCCCTGTTCTTAGGGGTCATGATGGCTGTGGCAGGAAGTGCCCTCGTTACTTTCTATAGTTCGACTCCTTAAACTCCTGTTAGCCTATCAGCAGAAAATAGGAGTCTGTTCAAGCATCATGGGTGGGTAAAGGGTTAAACCCTGTGATGTCACTGGAGGTCAAAGACTATGTGGTGTCACTTCTTCTACCCTTGGCATTTTGGTGAATTGATATCCGTGATGTTTTTGGTTGACTGTCATTTCTGATCTGATGATGTGGATTCATTTTATTTTACAAAACTGGACAACAGTACAACATACAGATAGTAAAGTGGATTTTGCAGGTGAGAAAAAGTGCCAGAGGATTACAGCTGAATGGAGAATCAATAGCTGGGAAAAGAATTAATGAATTAATACGAGAGTATTCATGTGGTCTAGCAAAAAAGAGGGTGTGTAGCTGTTTTCAGGTATTCTGTGGACTTGAAGAGTTTTGTTTGTTTTCTGTGAGTTGAGAAAAAAGCTGACATTGTCATTCTATTAATGTGAGGTATGAGACATTGGGGAGGCGAAGGATAAAACCAGGTATTTGACTGTGGAAGAGAGTGTAGGTGTAAAAGAGAACAATCAACAAAGTGGTAGAAGGAATGCATGAATGAATTAATCTCAGCTACTGGCAACCCCACTGAGCTGCATTCCAGGCCATCGCTTTTCACCCACTGTGCCACCTTTGACTGAGATGAGCCATAGGCAGGGCCACTGGAATTATGCGGCAGGAGTGGGCAGGGTTGAGCAAATTATGCAGCAAGAAAAGGAAAATTAAGCGGGTTTGCTGCACAATTTTTAATAGTTTTACTTCGTTATTTTGAACTTTTTTCACTTGTTAACACTGTCTGGGCATTGGGTGCACCTCAGTAGTACTGTTCAATACCCAAATATAGCAGTAAGCAACAGAAAGCTCACCGGCAAAAGTCCTTCCACTGCGCGGAATCACGTGCGGATGCGTTTTTAGTAACTTTTGAACTGTTTTAGCTAGAAACAAATATTTTTTTGTCAAAATCTGCAGATTATGCAACAGATGATGGATTATGTGGCAAATGCAGCAAATCTGTAAATATGCGAAAATTGCTGCGGCCGTACAGTTATATAGTTCCAGTGGCCCTGGCCATAGGAAATCTACTTAGTCCTGCCCCAGTAGGAACAGTGCAGACTGCCAGGCCAGGTCCCCTACAGATGGGAACACAAGTGAGGCAATTATTTTTCATTATCAGACTTTGACCCTTAATGGCAAGACAATGACAGACAGGAAAGGGAGAAAGAATGAGGCAGAGATAGATAGAAAACTGGTAACAAAGGTAGAACGCAGGGATGCAAACGAACCCGCAAGTGTGAGATAAGGAGACGGGAGGTGTACAAAAGAGGCATGAAGTGGAATCATGAGTAGGCAGTCTTGATATTCTGCAACCCGGCATTCAGAAACCACCAGTGTTGGACTCCTAAGAAAACATTTGGGCCCTTGCACTTATGTTGTTTTTTTTTTTATATATATATAAATTAAGCACTGCATAAAGGGTATCAAGACCACCACAATTTATATCCGAGACAGAGCACAAGATGAACTGAATCTTTTTGTAGTCATTAGATCCCTGTTTATCTATGTACACATATTTTATGGATGGGTCGGTGTATGCATAGTTTGGACGTGAGTGAATGAGTGGTTAGACTGATCTCCGGGATGGGTTGATGGATGGATAGATGGATGGGTGAGTCGGGTGGTTAGGTGATTTGGAAGGATGGATGAATGAATGAGTTGGTTGCATTGGTGACTCGGGTGGATAGGAGAGTTGAATAGGTGGATGAATGAGTTGGGTCGATGTCTGGGGTGGGTGGATGGGAGAGATGAAGTGGGTAAATGGGTAACTTGTTAGGATGGATGGATGTAACGTGTTGCTATTATCTTTAAGTGTTTTATAGATGTGCAATGATGTATCTTAGGCTCAATTGATAATTTAACTTGACTGGTAGAATTTTCATGTAATCTTCGATGGTGACAAGCAGTCTACTATCTAATAAGCCATGCCTGAGAAACATTTGCTAACCTGCAAGAGTTTAAGAAGGATATCCACTAGCAACGCTTGAAAACAAGGTGCCATGTAGACATCAGGACAGCCAGCACTCGGGCTGTTCCATGTTTAACAGTGAATGCAGATCTGCTCTCACTGCGCTCATCCTGCCACTCTGATCTCTCCAGGATGGGATAAGGGCCGCGCTTCTTTTGCTGGGTCAAGTTGCCCTTTCGAGATACATTGAACCAAATTATTGGCTGTAAGGAGTGCACTGAGCTCCGCATCACAAACCTGACCCATGTGAGAAACCAATGCTGACAACAAGTACCCAATCCTACCATACATGCTCACGGCCGAACTGGGAACGCAAGCCAGCCCTGCCAATTAAGTCGGACCGGCTGTGGTGAGGGGGAGTCCCAGCTCTCCCACTTGACCATACTGTGTGATCTTGTCAACTCGCCTTATCTCATTCATATTTTAATTGCACTCAGCACAGAACAGGGGCCACAACTGAAAACTAGTATCAGCTATGGTTGGTCATTACACACAAATGGACTTTAAACGTTCCCTTCTTCTCATCAAGCTGGATTTGTGTCTTCTGTAACCGAAAGGCAACACACAGGACTATACATAATATCAAAATACATTTAAAAAGCGCACCGCTAAAATAAAGAGTGCTCAGATGTGGCACGGTTCGTAGTGTGTGCTATACAAGAAAACTCACTAATTCGCATCACATGAAAGACCAAACAAAGCAAACGAACTACAAAACTAGGACAAAAAGTAAACTAAACACGGGACAAATGACACGTGTCTGCGTGCTGCCTGTTGTTTGCAAACCCTACCCCCCCCATCCCCTCCTCCCCCCCTCCCCGTCCCCGTAGGACGTAGGTCCTCAGTCCGCTCACCTCCGAACACGAATCATTATGGCATTCTTGTTGCAGGGTGAAATCTGAAACCGGACTGTTATTACATTTAAAGAGGCACAGAACCATGTGGAACTCCACTATTAAAACCCCACAGCACCGCAGTATATCAGACCGAAGTTGGGACACCACTGTCGAACTGCAAACATCCCCCCTCATAAAAGCCTGGGATTCTTTGAAAGCGCGCGCTCTTACCGCAGAGAAGCAGCAGCGGCAGCTGGAGAAGTCTGCAGCCTCCCATCCCTCTGCGGAGTGCCATCCTGAGAGTCCGCTCGGCTATTAGCCGGGGCCAGCATTTAAATGAGAAATTAGGCGAGCGTAGAATAACAGGAAGCGGCTCCTTTCCTCTGACAGGGCTGGGATGGAGGACAGAGTCCGTGTGAAGCGCGAGATTACTCACCGCTGCCTTGAAGCGGACCTCCCCGTGGGACTCGGCGCTGCACACAGTTGCACCGGCCAAGGTGCGCTATTTTTGCTTTCGGTATTTTTGGTCCGTCACTGGCGGAGAGAGGTGTGCGCGCCGCTCTGATCTGTCAGGCAGACCTAGCTTGGTGTTTGTTACGGAATCACAGTACATGTGTGTATTCTAAAGTGGAAGGGGAGGGACGTTATCCCACGCACTTAATTGGGCAATGCACATTTTGGCTGTTAGCACTGTACACAGATCAGGGGTCCTGACTGAAAAGCATCAGACACGTTTTTTTGTTTTTATTTTACATTTGTCTTCTGCACCATCATCTTCGCTTTGACTACCCTGATGACTAAACTTAGCACTTTACAAAACAAAGTTGATACGTATTTATTTATTTATTTGAAAAGTTTTATAAAGCGCGAACAAGACCCAACCGGGTATCAGAGCGCTGTACAAAGAGGAAAGCTGACGTATACGTACAGAGACAATATAAATACACTTACAAAAAAGGGGAATATGAGAGGAACCGGAAGCAAAAAGTAAATGAGGGTGCTAGGGGAAGAGTAGGTAGCAAGTGAACAAACAGGTAACAGCCAACCTAGATGAGGCCAAGCAGTTTCATCATCTACTTACTTCAAAGACAAACGAAATAAGTTTAAACCCCCAGTAGAAATGATTGTCAAGCACAAGTTTCAAACATAAAGTGAAGGTAAATTGTTAAGCATGCAATAAAACACCCAAGCACACCCCATAAGGCAACATGAGAGGAACCTGAGGCATAAAATAAATGAGGACGCTAGGGGAAGAGTAGGTAGAGAATGAACAAACAATAAACAGCCCACCCAGATGAGGCCGAACAGTTTCATCATCGCCTTACTTTAAAGACAGCTGAGATACGTTTTAAACCCCAAGTGAGAATGATTGTCAAGCACGAGTTACAAACAAAGAAAAAGTCAATTGTCAAGCATACATTTCAACACAACAAAGTAAAAATGCTTGTCGAGAATGCAAGGTAATTGACTAGCAAATGACATGGAGGCTATTGTTGATGCAGTTCTTCCAATAGTAGCCATTTGACCTGTTTTTTGAATGAGGCAGACGAAGGGTTGGCTCTGATCTCTGTTGGTAGGGCATTCCAAATTCTTGGAGCCAGCCCTGAGAAGGTACGATTGTAGGTTCTTTTTTATTGAATTTCGGTGGTTTCAGTAGTAGGGTATTGGAGCTTCTTAGGTTTCTTCTGGATCCGGAGAGCTCAAGTTTTTTTGCCAGGTAAATGATCTAATTGTTGCTACGATTTATTCGCTAAGCAGAGGCATCCTTTTCAGGTGTCACCTACAGCTCCCGAAATACCTGTTGTGTACAACACCAATACTTACAGCGGACTTTGGGTTAGTCCATTTCCCCATTGATTATCATTGGTTGGCTTTCTTGTCATTGCCAGTTGCTTAATTCTTGTCAATGATTTTTCTTGATCTTCTTGCATTCGTCCCTCCCCTGGAGCACAGCTTCTTTGCCCTTCTTTTGGTTCGATGGCTTGTATCCTTCCACTGTGTTGCGACTCAGGTACCACATAGGAATTGAGGTAAGAAAGTAGAACATTTATAGAAGTGAATACTACTGTGCACGATGCCAACCGCAGCAGTCGCAAAGGTTCATCAACTGACACTTCAGAACCCTGCAACCACTATGTAAGCACCCCGCAGCAACAGAAACAAATACCAAACAATAGGAAGAGGGCAGCCTGACAACCCATACAAAGCAATAGTATGAGACAGCATGACATAACACACCGTAGGGCTCTTTATAATGAATGCTAACGACAACTACATAACTGTAAAAGGAGCAAACAAAGAAGGCATTCAGTAAAGTGTTGTAAGAATTTCTAGCAAATAAAAAAATAGCAAACATGGGAAAATGCAGGGAGTAAAAATACCAGTGAGTTAACATTTGGCATAATCTGTAACTAAAGAAGCCAACGTGTTGTAAGCATAAAAATGTATTCCTGTAAATAATTTTGTCATGGGTAAAAATTGATACCTGTCATCAATAAAAAGAGTTATACAAAAAAACAACATTTGGCATAATCTTTTAAATGTGACAGCGGTCTAGACACTCTTGTATATCTCCTTGGGAGTGATACAACATTCTCACCAGTACCTTCATTCAGGGCAGAATCTTCCAATGCTGACTTCTCATATGCAGTTCACCATCTCCTGCCCCATCAATGTCATCCATTGGAACCACACCATCAAAGTGAAAAAACACATAGCGTGATCAACTGAATTCCTTGAACTGAACCAACCAACATCAGAATTAACACCATCTCTCCCATCACCAACAGAATACATGTCAGAATCACCACTCCTCGCTATTGCTGCTCTATTTTTTCATTTGCCAACCCTCCACGCTTATAGATCGTTGGCTAATTGATATTAATTAAGTGGGGTCAAAAACCTTAGACTGACCTTTATGAAGTAGACCATGTCGCCGAGGTGACCCACTTCAAAATGATGCACCTTGGTATGATGAATCAAATTGTAGTTTCTCTCAGTCTTTCTGAGAATCTTGCATTCTCCTCTCCAGGTTCGTTCAAACGTAATAGTCTATATTGACTAACACCATATATGGAATGAGGTATGGTATGATAGGTTCATAACCTGTCCCTCCGAGTGAGTTTAAAGCTCAGACCAGCGGTGATGGCTAATTGAATGGAATTCGTCAATACCCTGCTAGTTTTAAATACTCTGTTGATTTGCTCAACTAAATCATTACTCTGTGGACAGTCAAAGGCTAATAATAAGATGTTCTACACCTGTGTTGTGCAAGTACTCTTGCAATGCCACAAAACCGAACTGTACAATATCATCTGACACAAACCTCTTTGGATATCCTTCAATGGCACAAACATCTTCCAAAACGCAATAATACTTTTTGTGGAAGACTTTTTAACAAAGGTGTTGTGGACCCATTTAGAATGGTACGGGTAACTAATCTATTACCATGTGGAAAAACAGCATTGGACCCGCATAGTCAATGACCGCTTTCTTCAAGGGTTCCCGTGGAAAATCAACATGGAGTAATTGCCTATTCCTAGTGACCAAAGACTTGTCAGCACATTTACAACTATCACATGCACCAGTATAATTCCAGAAATGGCTCCAAACAAGGCCTTCAATAATATCTTAAGCCTTTTCTTGGTAGCAGTCATGCCTTGATGACCCTCGTTAGCTTATGCAAGCAACCTGGAATATTAAATTGGCAAAGACAAACAGAATATCCACTTTGCATAATAAGTCCATATTCAGTATTCAGGACATCTTGTATTTTGCAATAAGTTTGTAGCTAACCACTAAGACCTCTCTCTCTGGGCCCTCCTTGGACAATAAACTTTTTAACTTCACAGAGGGTGAGATGATCCAACATTCTGTTTACCCATTCTTTTTTAGTAACCACCTTACCCTAATACTCTAACACATCCAATAGACCCACCACACTCTCCGTGTGTTTAATAACGTGCTCCTCCACAGAATCTCCCAGAGGCAAATGGCACAGATAATTAGCTCTTAAAATCTTTTTCCCTACAATATGTTGTAGCTCAACTTACTTTTGTGCAAGTTCTATAGTAATCTAATCAACTCCAGAGATGCTTTGCCCATTTCTGTTTCAACCAACAGAAAGACTATAGGCTTGTGGTCTGTAGAAGGCAAAAACATCTTACCATACATATACAAACCAAAATGATGTACTTTCCCACACACAATCGAGTGCCCCCCTTTCAATAGTGCCATAGCGAGACTCCGATTTGTTTTTTAAACACCTCAAAGCGAAGGCCACAATTCTTTCTCGCCCATTGCTCACTTGGCTCAGCACTGCACCAATACCATAAAGGCTAGCATCCACAGTAATCACACACCCTCCCTATCCACATACGGTTGCAAGGCTGGTGCCTCAATGATCAATTTCTTGGTATTCTCAAAAGACTGATGCTCCACATCTATCAAGACAAAACTTGCACCCTTCTTTAACAATATCTTGAGTGATTCAGTTATGATTACAAAGTCATTAACAAATTGTGCATAATGTAAGCATGTACAAAGGAACGACTGGACTTGATCTGTATCAGTGGGCTGTTCATTTCCTAATATAGTTCCAGCGAGATCACCTGTTGGCTTAATACACTCAGAAGTAAGGAAGTAACCTAAAAACTCAACGATATCTGACAAAATGTACATTCCACATTTCTATGGAATGTCTAAAACTTGAATGATAATCCGATTATGTTCTTCAATGATTCCAGCATGTATCATAATATCACCCTGAAATCCGTGGACATTTTTAATGCCCTTAAATAGATTAAACACTAATTTCTTAACTACTGCTGCTCCCAAGCCTGAACGGCATCCGTAGAAATCTGTAATAAGCACCAAATGGTCTGAAAAATGAAGTCAGAGGGCGTGATTCTTCTGCAAACTCAATTTGATGTTATGAGGATCTCAGGCCAATAGTAGATTAAAAAAGAGAGCCACTCAACTTGGTGATAGTCAACCAGGATGTTTTTTTTAAAGACCTGAGATCCGCACAGAGGCGAATTTTGCCACTCTTCTTTTTTACTATAACGATCAGAGCCATCTATTTGGCAAAGTCGAAAGGTTCCATCACCCCATTTTATACCAATTGATTAATGTCGGTGTCTTAATCTTTTCCGATGCTAAGAGGTGCATTATGTACTTTATGGCTGACTGGGATGTTAATTTAAGACAATCTTGTGCTCATAATCCTGGACACATCCAAAACTCTCCCTGAACACCTCTGTGCGTTCATCATGGATTTGCTGCAGGTCCTTTGCTACAATGTCAACCTAAGAAATTGGACATACTGTACAAGGATGCAGTATTATGTCCAACACGCTTTTGTCCAACCACCTCAAAACATTGTAACCTTTTTTGGTCACATATACTTTGGTAAAGATATTTCTGTTACAATACATCAAATTCTCCCAAAAATACTTCAACATATCAATCCCCGCCACCATAACCAACAGCATTGACATCAAAGGGCAATATTTGAATATCGGATCTCTCTTTGTGATGCAAAGGGTCAGAAATTATTGTTATTGGTGTACCCAAATCTACATTTGCCTTCAAGTGGACAAGATGATTAGCAATCTCACAAAAAGGATTACACTTCTTACAGTTTGATTTCACACCTTCTACAGCCACTAATAAAACAAATTTAAATTTTTCCTAACCAGCATCAGGCTTTTGGGCTTGAATAGCATTCACATTTACAGAATGTTGACTTCCTCTGAAAACTTTGGTAAATGCCCAAATTTACCATGTTTGTTGCACTTTTACAACAATCAATGAAAGCGAGCTTGCTATCAAAGTTCAGAACATCATGAGATGTCCCTCACTCATATGAGTAGAGAAAACCTTTAGGTTTTTAAAAGAACCGTCACCCGCTAAACGCTAGTTAGTGGCATGCTTCATCATATGGTTCCCACCGGAGACATCTGGTGCTTCTGGGTGTGCTGCGATGCCTGGATTACAGCGGAGATGTTTTTTTTGGGTTGTTTTGCAAGGAATAGTGAATTAAAATTACCTCCAGATTGCCCACCATTCAAGGCAATTTTAATAATGGAAATCTTGAGTAAGGTTAAAAACAAAAGGTGGATATGATGTGAGATACACATCTCACATCACACCCACCTTTGTTTTTAACCTTACCCAAGGTTTCCATTAATAAAATTGACTTGTTACTGTTAAACCAGCTCAGTGCCCCTACCCTAGCTGAATTTCAGCAGCCCTACCATAAAAGACAGACACTGTCAGTGAACACATGCAGTACAATTACCAAGTAATTACTGTGGATGAGACTCATGTAGTAAGTCTTACCCACAAGAGAGATCCAAAAACCGGGTGATTAAATGGCAAAAAAAAAAAAATCCTGGCATACTAAATGGGTGGAAGACTGTCAAGTTACAAGTTTTTCCCTTTGGAATCTCAATCTGCCTCTCTAGTTCACCAGCTGTTCATTCATGCACTCAACATCCAAAGAGTCATATGGCATATACTTATAAACCCAATCTTAAATAAGGTGAGTGCCTCAAATGATTACCAATGTTTCACTCAAGGCTTTAATAACAAATATTTGTAGGCATAAATAAATAAGGTTGATGTACCAAAAACCTTTCACAGATAAAAATACATCACATAAAAAAGAACATTTACATCCACTTTAAGTTAAAAATCTCAACGCATCAAATGACAAATAAAATCAGCACTATCATAGTGAAGAAAAAGAGAGAAAATATGAGACAAATATATCTGTCATATGATCTTGCTAATTTGTGTAAATCAGCGACAAAGGCACAGAGTATGACAAAATCCTCCTCTAGTGTGCTCACACGCTCCTCAAGTTTAGCACAACATAAATGTTGACAAGTTTTGGTGGATTAGTGCAGTTATTAACCACCTTTTTAAATGGGTGGAAGCCATTTGTAACAGTAGACCACCTCAAGGTACGTCCAGCCTGGGTTGCTTGAGGTGTATCAAGGATGGGCTACTCTCAGGGCATCCAGCCCAAGCCATTCAAGGCTTCTCAGACCACCATTGCTTGCCCTCTCCTCCCTTTCCCAAGAAATAAACAGGAAAACCTTGAGTTTATAAAAACAGGATCCCATACATTTTGTGTATATAATATCCAGCTTTATGCGAGTACAGAGAGATAAAATTAGTTGGTTGCTATGGAGCCAGGTATTGTAAGTGCATAGGTAGTGTGCTTGATTGTTTGGTCTATAGATGACTGAACTTTTACCCAGCTTAGCCACTGATGAGGCAAGACCACATTTGTCAACTCGGTAGCTACCTTTATTAGACTGGATGCCTGTGAATGAATTTCTTAGGTGATTATGATCGGTGTGAATCAATCAAACACCAATACACTTTAAAGGTCTGACATTTTCGCTTATTACTGAGCTGTGGTCAACTCAGTGGATCCGTTCATCTTTGTGAGTGAGTGAAAGAGGTAGTGAATGTGCAGACTTCTTTGCATTTGAACACAGTTTCTTCTTTGCCAGCACAGACTGGAGTCAGCCCAAAGATGCGCTTGAGTCAGTGGTATAGAGAGAACCGCTGGGCATGGCATTTGCCATAGTTAAGAATATCCCTTTTCTGTCAATCTTTCCTATGGGCAAAATGGATGGATGCATGAGTAAATCTAAATGTAAGTACTAGAGATGGGCAAGCCATTGAAGGCTCGAACCAGATGCCTGGATCTGGCTCAGTTTGAGGTCTTTCTGGTTTCTCAAGTCCAGAATGAGCTGAGATTTCCATGCGCACATCTCAGTCTTGAAGCCCCGACCCTCCTCCCTCCACCTTGCAGCAGATGAGACTGCAGCAAGCAGCGCTGGCCGAAATTTTTCTGCGTTTTCATTACGCATTGAGGAGATTTGAATGGGCTGATTGGGAAGATGCAATGGAGTGCTGAGAACATGTGGTACTCCACAGCATATTCGTTATCAGTTCATCTGATGATATCCCACACCCAGCTTGTAATCAGAAATGTAACAAGCATTGGCATAGCCAATAGGTCTCGCCTTTGGGGCGTTATAAGTGTTTAGAGAGAGCTATTGGCTTCGTTAACGTTTTTAATATGTGTTGTAGAGCATTGTGAATGGTGTGCAGCATGTTGAAAATTTATAAGTTATAGTAAAAAAAGTGTTATAACTATTTTTGGCACCTTATATTGCTGGAAATAAGATGTCACGTTTAGTGTAAAACTTGTCCAATGATAGAGTGTAGAATTAGGATAAATTCATGCAGTGCAGAACTGATGTAAACTGATGGAGTGAAGAACTGAGTGAAATTCACAAAGTAGAGAAATGTCTCTAATTGGTGGTGTGTGTTATTGGGGGAAATTGTATAAAGTTTTGAATATCCCGGAGTTTCCGGAATTCAGGAAGTGCAAAATTAGAGTAAACACATGCAGTGCACTATTGGAGTTAATATAAGAGTACGCGGCATGCCTCTGCATGTGTGTTCTACTGTGGCAGACTAATGGAAAGGTCGTTATGGAAGTTGCATGTATCCCACAAAGCTGTGGGTTGTACATATTCTGCAAAGGATTATTACCAGGCCATTGGCAGGAGAGGCCCAAATTATGCGGCAGGATTATGCGGCAGGGAAGGACCAAATTATGCGATGGGGAGGGCCAATTTATGCTGCAAGAAAGGGCAAATTATGCGACCTAATGCGGTACCTTTTCTGATAGTATTGTTTTTATAATCTTGTCATTTTTCCCACATGTTATCACTGTCTGGGCAAAGGTCTCACCTCATTACCAGTTTAACATCCAAATGCAGTCATAAGCATCTGAAAGATGAGCAGTCAACCGTAACATAGGGCCTTCCACTGCACGGCAAACAGAGATCCCGTGATTTTAATAATGTTTGTTCCGTTTGAGTTGGAAACATTTTTGTTGTTGTTAAAATCTGTAGATTGTATAGCAGATGACGAATTATGTGGAAAATTCCCACAAATCCATAACTATGCAGAAAACACGGCGGCCACAGAACCACATAATTCCGGTGGCCCCGACTGTAACAGAAAGAAGTAGATGAAAGTATTGCAGCGGGGGGAGGGGCAGGATGGGGGTTAGGGCAATGGAGGGGACACTCGGAGGGGGATGAGGAAAGAGACACATCTTTAGCAATTGTGATGCACACAGAGCCCTCCAGGGCAGCCCACTCTGTCACAATCTGAGCTGTCACCGGGCCCAGCGCTTTTACAAGATTGTTTTGCTGTAAACTGGCTGCGGTGATTGTTTGTGGGAGGGGGAGAGAAAACAGGTAAGGTAAATCATGCCTCCCTGAGGGTTACTGTCATGCGAAGACATCTCGAACAAATTTTTGTGCTTGTAGGGTTTTATGATTTATACGAGTGTCTCAGTTGTCCACAAACAGCAGTAGGCCGCTTGCCAGCCAGAGTGAAGGGTCATCCGTCTGGGACGGACTGGTGCTCCCTCGCCGGGGCTGGTGTCGGTGCAGTGTCGGCTCGGGCCATGCTCTGCTCTTTGGCGGCTTATGATGCCACGGCGTGGGACAGCTGCTCTGAGCAGGAACCGTCTGAATCCGACTCTGTTCGGCGTTAAAGACTTATTGCTACAGCATCAGCACCTGTTGGCAAACAGACTGCTGCAAAAACTGTGTCCTGGCAGAAAGAAGCCCCGTGCAAGGCTGCTGAAGGCTGGCATTTCCGCTAGGGAGTATCTTGCACGCTCCACACTGCTGGTCAGTGCCGAGGGTGCTTTGTTACTCCCCGCTGGTGTGCATGTATGTTCTTAACTACGTGTGGGTGCGTGACTGAGGCTGCAGTCCAGGGATTTTGGAAGTCCGACAGCTCTCTCAGTCTGATAGCTGTCATAGCCCAACACACACACAATGAAGCAGCCCCGCCCGCGCTGGGAGATCCAGCAGCCGCAAGTGGGTCTCAGTGAGGCCAGGCGGGCGGGGCTGACAGAGAGCGCGAGAAACAATGTATCCCTGCCGGCCGCTGTCAGGAGACGGGCGCGATAAACTCCAGCATGAAAGGGAGAGGAAATAAAACTGATTAAACCAGAAGATCAGACGCCGCCAATTGATTTGGGCGAAGTTGCCGAATTAATAAGCGCTGCCTGCTGGAAAGAAGAAATGATGTGTCGTGCTCGGACTTGTTGAAAGCTCCTCTATAACCGCTTGTGGCGTCTCAGATCTAATCCCTGTCCACACTTCAAACCAGCCCGTGTTTATAATCAGTGACGCAGCAAGGCCTCCATCTGCCGTGGTGCAAGCAAGGAAAACAAGCCTGCGAGTGGTGCGCGCACGCGCTGAAAGGAATTTAAGGTATGCAGCTGGCACACTGCGGGCCGCTGCTCGCTCCCGAGACCCCTAGGCCATGGGAGTGATAGTTTAGAGGAAAGGCGGGACATGCACCTGCCTTTGGCCATTTGCGTGCTTTCATTATTGAAAGCCACACGAAAAGGCCAATGGAATGTGTGGGAGGAGTCCGACCCACACGGAGAAGTCTCTTGGAAGTCTGGAGTGATTCCAAGAGGCCCTCTCCTAGTGCAGCGCATGCGCGCTGCGCTAGGCGAGACCTAAAAAGGCCAATAAGTCTGCGTACTGTCTGTCATCTCTATGCTGAGCTCTACGCTTGTCCTCTGTGCCTTTGAAGTCCTTAAACTTTGCAGGAGAGACCTTTGTTTTGCTAATCGCTACAATTGCAGCCGCTAAGGTGTTGGATCTCTCCTGGTAGCAAAATAATAAAAAAATAGAATGCCCGGCCGTTGTGTCAGCTTTATTTAACATGTAACACGTGCTTTTAACACGGTGTAACAGTTTGCTCCTGAAAGAAATATAAAAAGCTTGTCCTTTAGGGTTACAATGGAGAGAGAAGGAAATAAAATAATGTGATCCTCTACAAGTCAATTTACTTCACTGTGCCTCGTTTTCATTGAGAGTCAAATCTTAGATCACTTTGAAAAAATTCAGTTCAGGTAGCATTCTACATAAACACCTCACATATGTTTTAAAAGACAATAATGTTGCTCCACATACAGCAATATTGGCCATATAAAGAGTGCACCGAGTTCTCTTGGTTTACTCGTGGACGTGTTGTCAGGGCATCACACATGGGGAAATGGTAATGGAAAAACTATTACTTTTAACTGAAGTCAACACAATGATATAATTAAATGTGCTATAGTGAAATACAAGTCTTCAAGAAGTAATCTATTTTTAATGAGCAAGAGTATTTTACTTTACATTTGCTGTATCACTTTGTGCACAATTTTCTCAAGTAAGACAACATTAAAAAATATATGGATGTAGTCAATAGGCAAAAATGTTGCTGTATCGAATTTTCAACCACCGTCTGCAGTGAATAGGGAAATTTGGGGCTGCACTAAATTGGGGGAGGGGCTGCCATGAGAGCACTCGATCTGTGCTTGCTGCTGCACATGCCTGCTCCCTGGGCTGGTCTAAATTGCTACTGTCTCTCCTCTGCACAGTTGTGCTTGAGAAGGGACATCACACCTGTTGTAACCATGCTCCTCAAAATCACTGGAAGACAAGCCATCCAATGGAGCTCCGCTGACTGAAAAATCCTTTCCAGATTCTGCTCAATTTGATTCTTCCTTGAATGTTGCCTCACCAAAGGTGTCCTTTAAAGCCTCCGCAGCATTGGCCAGCACTAAAGGGGTTAACAATAATGATTGTTTTTAAACATGGTTACTGATTCTTTTGATATGATGGTGACTTTTAGCTTGCAGTTATTGTCCCTCTAATGTCGTCACCCCTTGGCAAAGTAAATAGACCCTCTTTATTTAACATGACACATTCTTCTATTGTGATGGCCCATCTGGTATGGTGGGGGAATCAGTTGTGATTTTGGGGGTTATGACCCATTAGGGAAATGTGATTTCAGAATGTCACCAAAGGTATTTCCATGCACCTAATGTGTATATATATACATATATATATATATATATATATATATATATATATATATATATATATTATCTACTGGCGGTCGCCAGTAGATAGTTATAGTTAGGACCTATTTTCCATAGGAAATCCGCGACATTCTATTTGAAATAACTCTCTTGCCGGTTGACGTATCTTCGCAAAATTTTCAAACTTTGTGGGGCGCTCCGGTCCGCTCCTACCCTGAAAGTCTCGGGGTGATTCGTTAAGCGGTGGCCGAGAAAAAGGGGGTCCCAAAACGCGTTTTCCCCATTCATTTTTCCATAGGAAACTTTAGACACGGCTACAGCCCGAACTGCTGAACGGAATTACACCAAATTTGGCAAAGAGGTAGTTCTTGGTTCAGAAAGAACCCTTTTTGTTAAATGGTGTAAATCCGTTCAGTAGTTGCTGAGAAAATCAAAAGTAAAAGTACATATATATCTATGGGCACGGAGGATCCGCGCACCCTCCCGATCACGAGCTGTCTGCTAATTGGCTGTCAACACTCCAAACCAGGAAGTGTTGGCAGCCATCTTGTTCCTCAGTAGAACCGAGGAACAAGAAAGCAGTAAAAAAAAGTGCGCAAAACGCACAAAGGGGGCAGGGTAGAAACACCCTGACCCCCTAGGTCTGCTCAGGGGGTCCCACAAGGACCCCCTGGGCAAAAAAAAGCATTTAAAAAAAAAAAAAATCGGCAGGATGCGCTCAGGGAGCGCGAATCCTGCCGGGAAAAAAAATCGAAGCGCGGTCTCCTGCGCTTTGATGTAAATTTGCCCCCGGGTGGGCCAAGTCCCGGGGGCATGCTGGGGGGTTTATTTTATGTATGGGGGCCTCTAAGGGCCCCTCAAGCCCGGGGACCACCACCCCCCGGGGCTTTATCATAAATGGTGCGGGAGGGCTCTGAGCCCTCCCGCAGCTCCCGAGGACCGCCACCTCCCCGGGGCTTTTTTTTTAAACCTGTGTGGGGGGCTCCAGCCCCACACGCCCCGGGGACCACCACCTCCCCGGGGCACTAAGAAAATTGAAAATGGGGGTCCATTTTGGACCCCCAAGCCCCGGGGACCACCACCTCCCCGGGGCTTTCAAAATGTAGGGAGGGGGCCGCGCGGCCCCCCTCCTGGAGCCCTTGATGGCCCTGGGGACCGCCACCCCCCAGGGCCGGCTCCTGCAGTGTCCCGGGGTGCCTACCCCCGGGACACTGTAGTTTGCTATGACAGGACGGGAGCCTCGCGGCTCCCGTCCTGTCATAGCAAACTGGTTTGCATTTTGAAAGAGAGAGCAGGAAACCTGCTCTCTCTTTCAAAATGCAAACCAATTGCTTTTCCACATGGGGAGCAGCATGTTAGCTGCTCCCCATGTGGAAAGCAATGCCGGCTCGCGCAGGAGGCGGGGAGCCGGCTGGGACTGTGGGGGGATTGGGGACCCCTCCACAGTCCCCAACCAGAGGCCAGGCCCCAGGGGATGGGGTCCCCGGGGCCATAGTGGCCCGGGGAGGGGGCCACGCAGCCCCCTCCCCAAATAAAAAAATAAAATAAAATAAAAAAAATAAGGGCAAGGCCGGCCCCGGGGGATGGGGTCCCCGGGGCCTTAAATGGCCTGAGGAGGGGGCCACGCAGCCCCTCCATATTTTTTATTTAAAAAAGAGGGCATGCCCCGGGGGATGGGGTCCCCGGGGCCAATAGAGGCCCAGGGAAGGGGGCCCACGCGGCCCCCTTCCCGTTTAAAAAAAATAAATAAAAAATAAAACAACAAAAAATGCTCAGGCCCCGGGGGATGGGGTCCCCGGGGCCAAAAGTGGCCGAGGGAAGGGGGCCACGCAGCCCCCCTCCCATAAAAAAAAACAAAAAAAACGGCATCGTGCCGGAGGCCCCGCCCCCTCCCTGCAGTACTCTGCAAACGCGCCCCCTGGCGCGTTTTAAGAAGGGAAGTAATTCCCTTGAATACTGGGGGTCCCTGGGGCCAACTAGCCCACCAGGAACCTCCAGTATGCGCCAGGGCTGCCTTGCAGAGAGGTGTACAGAGGCCACGCCCCTTTTACACCTCTCTGCAACGCAGCTCTGTGGCGCTTAATGGAGGTAGCTGGTGGGCTAGTTGCACCCCAGGGACCCTCAGTATACAAGGGGAGTTAATCCCCCGACTTAAAACGCGCCACGGGGCGCGTTTGCACAGTGGTGAAGGAGGGGCGGGGCCTGAGGTGACATGTGTGCAAACAGGCGCCGTGGCGCGTTTTAAGATGGGGAATTAAATCCCCTTCAATCCTGAGGGTCCCTGGGGGCCAACGAGCCCAACAGGTACATCCAGAAAGCGCCACAGAGCTGCGTTGCAGAGAGGTGTAAAAGGGGTGTGGCCTCTCTACATGTCTCTGCAACGCAGCCCCTGGCGCATACTGGAGGTTCCTGGTGGGCTAGTTGGCCCCTAGGGACCCTCATGATTCAAGGGGACTTAATCCCCAACTTAAAACGCGCCACGGGGCACGTTTGCACAGATGTCACCTCAGGCCCGCCCCTCCCTTCACCATTGTGCAAATATTCCTCTAAAATCTGCCGAACTACGAATTCTGATTTACTCACCTGTTATCAGGAGAGACCTCAGTGCTGCATCTTTCAGCCCAGTACTAATCCTGAAAAGTAATTTTAACCGTACTTACCAGTAACTTGAATTTCCTTCCATAGGATATCATTGCCTGCTTTTTGCTGAAAAAGTTTCTAAGTGTTGATTTTTGAAACATACAAATATTCCTCTAAAATCAGCCGAAATACGAATTCCGATTTACTCACCTGTTATCAGGAGAGACCTCAGTGCTGTATCTTTCAGCCCAGTACTGGTCCTGAAAAGTAATTTTAACCGTACTTACCAGTAACTTGAATTTCCTTCCATAGGCTAACATTGACTGGTTTCACTTGGAAATTCTTCTAAGTGTGGAGTTTTGGAACTTAAAAATATTCCTCTAAAATCAGCCGAAATACGAATTCCGATTTACTCACCTGTTATCAGGAGAGACCTCAGTGCTGCATCTTTCAGCCCAGTACTGATCCTCAAAAGTAATTTTAACCGTACTTACCAGTAACTTGAATTTCCTTCCATAGGATATCATTGCCTGCTTTTGCTGAAAAAGTTTCTAAGTGTTGATTTTTGAAACATACAAATATTCCTCTAAAATCAGCCGAAATCCGAATTCTGATTTACTCACCTGTTATCAGGAGAGACCTCAGTGCTGCATCTTTCAGCCCAGTACTGGTCCTGAAAAGTAATTTTAACCGTACTTACCGGTAACTTGAATTTCCTTCATAGGCTAACATTGACTGGTTTCACTTGGAAATTCTTCTAAGTGTGGAGTTTTGGAACTTAAAAATATTCCTCTAAAATCAGCCGAAATACGAATTCCGATTTACTCACCTGTTATCAGGAGAGACCTCAGTGCTGCATCTTTCAGCCCAGTACTGATCCTCAAAAGTAATTTTAACCGTACTTACCAGTAACTTGAATTTCCTTCCATAGGATATCATTGCCTGCTTTTTGCTGAAAAAGTTTCTAAGTGTTGATTTTTGAAACATACAAATTTTCCTCTAAAATCAGCCGAAATCCGAATTCTGATTTACTCACCTGTTATCAGGAGAGACCTCAGTGCTGCATCTTTCAGCCCAGTACTGGTCCTGAAAAGTAATTTTAACCGAACTTACCGGTAACTTGAATTTCCTTCATAGGCTAACATTGACTGGTTTCACTTGGAAATTCTTCTAAGTGTGGAGTTTTGGAACTTTATAATATTCCTCTAAAATCAACCAAAGTACGAATTCCAATTTACTCACCTGTTATCAGGAGAGAACCCAGTGCTGCATCTTTTAGCCCAGCACTGACCCTAAAAAGTAATTTTAACCGTACTTAATAGTAACTTATATTTTCTTCCATAGGAATCCATTGTCTGGTTTTCAGCAGAAAAGTTTCAAAGTGTCGATTTTCACAAACTACAAATATTCCTTAAAAATCGCCTGTATGACTTAAACGCATTCTTTCACCTGTTTACAGGAGATGCACCAGTGCTGGATCCAGGATCCAACACTGAGTAAGAAAAAGTAACGATAACAGTTTTTATTTGCTAAGTGAATTTCGTTCCATAGGATAACATTGGTGATTCTATGAGAAAAAGTTTCTAAGTGTCAACTTTTAAAATACAATAATATTCCTTAAAAATCACTACTGTAACCAAAACGCTTTTACTCAACTGTTTACAGGAGATGTTCCAGGACTGAATCTAGGATCCAGTCCTGTGGTTAGAAAAGTAATCCATAAAGTAACTAATTGCATTTAACTAGAAATTCACATTGAGCTGAATGTTGCATTGTGTTTGAAAATGTGTTGCCCATTGCAACAACTGTAACTACTGTACTTAAAAGTCTATTGCCTATGTGCAAAGTATTTAAACTAAAGTAATTCATTCTGAGAAAGTATTTTTGTAATGTAATGTATAATGTAATTACAATGTAATTTAAAAAATAAAATATGTAAAAAAAAATGGTTTCTAAAAATGTAGTAAATCAGTATGAAAAAAATAAATATAACAATTAATACATTTAAAAATTGTTATTTACAAAACCTTTGAAATTCACTTAAAAACCGTAGGTTTCAGACATGTTATAGTTAGGAATTAGCATTTAAAAAACCTTTGAAATTCACTGAAAAAACCATAGGTTTCAGACATGTTATAGTTAGAAATTAGCATTTAAAAAACCTTTGAAATTCACTGAAAAAACCATAGGTTTCAGGCACGTTATAGTTAGAAATTAGCATTTAAAAACCTTACAAATTCACTGAAAAAACCATAGGTTTTAGGGACAGTTATAGTTACTTGGACATTGCACTCGTACAAAACCCATGAAATTCCCCTGTTATAGTTAGTTCAGCTAACTATAACTTGCGCCCCCACAATGGACTGCTGATGACGTCACATATTACATCACTCATGACATGGTCAGTGACATCACTGATGACATCACTGATGACATCTCAAATGACATCACTGATTACATCATCCATGTGAGAATTTAATGCATCTTCTCACACCCTAATATAACTTTTGATACACCCACTCTAAATTACAGACTGCCATTCTAAAAACCATACACACTCCAATACAAATAAGTACATACCCACTCACTGATTCTTAGGTCTACACACACACATCTACTCACTCACCCGTACAGTCACTCATACTTACAGTCACTCAGTACAGGACTATCATATGCACTCATACACCTATATAAACACTCACACAATGCAACTCATCCATAGAGGTACTCACACACCTAGTCAGTCATGCAAATAATTAAACACACTGCCATTTACTCACCTATACAATTATACACACACCAGCTCACTTACTCATACAAATACTAGCACATTCTTACGCTCTTATACAATCACTGATACAAGCACACACTCATCCATACAGTCACTCTCACAATCACACACTCTCGCTTATAGCTATTTATATACTCTAACACACATATATACTGCCTTTTACATATGTAGTTACTCACACATGTACCACTGGGACATACATTCACTCACTAACACACTCTTACACACACTTACCCACCCATACAGTCTATCACAGATGCACTCTTGAAACCATCCACCCAGTGAATCACCCACTCACACATCTATGCACAGAGTCGCACACACCCCACCCACACAAACACTCAGGCACCCATACAGATACTCAGACAACCAATCAATAACTCATATAGACACTCATGTAGCTATTCACAAACCCATGCGGCCACTTACACAGCAACAGACAGACGGATACAGACATTCACACAGTTTAGTCACTAACCCATGCATTCAGTAAGATACGTTTAATCACTCACTTATAGAGTTAGTCACGCACCTAGTAAATCATCCATTCAGACACTTATACACCCACTCATTCTTCAATACGCCTTTCCCTATATATATTAAAAATATTTAAACTTTACAGAAACACACAGTCACTGGATGATGTCATCAGTGATGTCATTTGAGATGTCATCAGTGATGTCATCAGTGATGTCACTGACCATGTCATGAGTGATGTAATATGTGACGTCATCAGCAGTGCATTGCGGGGCGTGAGTTATAGTTAGCTGAACTAACTATAACAGGGGAATTTCATGGGTTTTGTACGAGTGCAATGTCCAAGTAACTATAACTGTCCCTAAAACCTATGGTTTTTTCAGTGATTATATATTATATATATATATATATATATATATATATATATATATATATATATATATATATATATATATATTTCACACTCGTTGCTTGTATATTACTGCCGCTGCTCCAGATCAGAGGGCGCGTCGTCTCAAAGGATCACCCAAGCACGGTCCAAATTAATTCTCCACAATCCCTCGTTATCAAGGATGACGACGCCGTGTCTTGAAGAAAACAATAATTTATTGTCGGCTGACAATTGTCGGACGCGTTTCGCCTGCCCTGCAGGCTTGCTCACCAACAAAGTACAGACAGTTTTCAACCATTTTAAACACCCTAACGTGACGTGTCATGTGACAACTACAAATAAAGTGCATTAGACAACAGACTCGTAGTTCTTGCTTCGTTACTTAACACAGTGGTCATATTTTAACGAAACACAATGCTGGAACAACACAATACATTATCTTAATGGCGTAATAAATATCAGCAAATTAATCATGATATTTAACATTTAAAAAGATTCATTCAGTAATGTTCCGTAAATTGCGCATTTGAATAAAGCCCATGTGGGCATTAACTTCTATGCAAAATTTACGTCCTTTTCAATTGTTATAGACGCCATAATCATTTAATGAACGCATGTTATGTTTTACAATTAGTGAGCAATATGGCTCCCTCACCTAAAGCCAAGGCAAAAACCGGCACATGGCTAGGGAGAAAAGATGGTTTTATCAAATGCACTAAGTGCAAAGCATGTATCCATGGGAAAAACACTGCAACATACAAATCAGGACTCTCCACAAGAGAAAAAAGAATTAAAGGCCAATTCACTTGCAAGACAGACTGTGCTGTCTACGTGCTTCAATGCCCTTGTGGTCTGAGGTACGTGGGCAGTACAATCTTACTGGTGCATAAGAGAGTTCTTCAACATCTTAGAGCTATTAAGAATGGGGATAGATCGTACCCAGTGGCACGACATTTTGAGCAATATCATGGCAAGAATGTTCAAGGATTAATATATTTTGTATTGGATGCTGTCTCACAAAATATAAGAGGTGGGAATCGTGAGAAAAAATTAAGAAGGTTAGAATCGAGTTATATAATTGAACTCAATACTAAAACCCCGGGAGGCCTTAATATGGAGGAAGACCTCCACACGCATCTTTAGAAATAGTAGTCTACAGTAATTCTTTCCTGAAGTTCTCCGAGTTTTTAACTGTTTTTGTATATGTAACTTAGTTTGTGTATTATTTATTTCATGTAACGTCAGGACATTAGCACTTTGCACTTCAGTAAGCAACAGTATTAAACATTGCTGGTGTTTAATGCCCACTAGGGCAGGATTGTAAAACATAACATGCGTTCATTAAATGATTATGGTGTCTATAACAATTGAAAATGATGTAAATTTTGCATAGAAGTTAATGCCCACATGGGCTTTATTCAAATGCGCAATTTACGGAACATTACTGAATGAATCTTTTTTAAATGTTAAATATCATGATTAATTTGCTGATATTTATTACGCCATTAAGATAATGTATTGTGTTGTTCCAGCATTGTGTTTCGTTAAAATATGGCCACTGTGTTAAGTAACGAAGCAAGAACTACGAGTCTGTTGTCTAATGCACTTTATTTGTAGTTGTCACATGCCACGTCACGTTAGGGTGTTTAAAATGGTTGAAAACTGTATATACTTTGTTGGTGAGCAAGCCTGCAAGGCAGGCGAAACGCGTCCGACAATTGTCAGCCAACAATAAATTATTGTTTTCTTCAAGACACGGCGTCGTCATCCTTGGTAACGAGGGATTGTGGAAAATATATATATATATTCACTGAAAAAACCGTAGGTTTCAAGCACGTTATAGTTACAAATTAGCATTTTAAAAACCTTTGAAATTCACTGAAAAAACCATAGGTTTCAGACACGTTATAGTTAGAAATTAGCATTTAAAAAACCTTTGAAATTCACTGAAAAAATCAGAGGTTTTAGGGACAGTTATAGTTAGTTGGACATTGCACTCGTACAAAACCCGTGAAATTCCCCCGTTATAGTTAGTTCAGCTAACTATAACTCGCGCCCCCGCAATGCACTGCTGATGACGTCACATATTACATCACTCATGACATGGTCAGTGACATCACTGATGACATCACTGATGACATCTCAAATGACATCACTGATGACATCATCCAGTGACTGTGTGTTTCTGTAAAGTTTAAATATGTTTAATATATATATAGGGAAAGGCGTATTGAAGAATGAGTGGGTGTATAAGTGTCTGAATGGATGATTTAGTACGTGCGTGACTGACTCTACAAGTGGGTGATTAAACGTATCTTACTGAATGCATGGGTTAGTGACTAAACTGTGTGAATGTCTGTATCCGTCTGTTGGTGTGTAAGTGGATGCATGGATTTGCGAATAGCTACATGAGTGTCTATATGGGTTATTTATTGGTTCTATGAGTATCTGTATGGGTGCCTGAGTGTTTGTGTGGATGGGGTGTGTGCGACTGTGCATAGATGTGTGAGTGGGTGATTCACTGGGTGGATGGTTTCAAGAGTGCATCTGTGATAGACTGTATGGGTGGGTAAGTGTGTGTAAGAGTGTGTTAGTGAGTGAATGTATGTCCCAGTGGTACATGTGTGAGTAACTAAATATGTGAAAGGCAGTATATATGTGTATTGGAGTATATAAATAGCTATAAGCGAAGTGAGTGATTGTGATAGTGGCTGTATGGATGAGTGTGTGCTTGTATCAGTGATTGTATAAGAGCGTAACAATGTGCTAGTATTTGTATGATTAAGTGAGCTGGTGTGTGTATAACTGTATAGGTGAGTAAATGGCAGTGTGTTTAATTATTTGCATGACTGACTAGGTGTGTGAGTACCTCTATGGATGAGTGGCGGTGTTTGAGTGTCTATATAGGAGTAAGAGTGCATATGATAGTCCTGTACTGAGTGACCATAAGTATGAGTGACTGTACGGGTGAGTGAGTGGATGTGTGTGTGTAGACCTAAGAATCAGTGAGTGGGTATGTAGTTATTGGTGTTGGAGTGTCTATGGTTTTGCGAATGGCACTCTGTAATTTAGATTGGGTGTATCAAAGGTTATATTAGGGTGTGAGGAGCTGCATTAGATTATCACGTGGATGATGTCATCAGTGATGTCATTTGAGATGTCATCAGTGATGTCATCAGTGATGTCACTGACCATGTCATGAGTGATGTAATATGTGACGTCATCAGCAGTGCATTGCGGGGGCGCGAGTTATAGTTAGCTGAACTAACTATAACGGGGGAATTTCACGGGTTTTGTACGAGTGCAATGTCCAACTAACTATAACTGTCCCTAAAACCTCTGGTTTTTTCAGTGAATTTCAAAGGTTTTTAAATGCTAAT
Source organism: Calotriton arnoldi (assembly GCA_963921515.1). Taxonomy (NCBI): domain Eukaryota; kingdom Metazoa; phylum Chordata; class Amphibia; order Caudata; family Salamandridae; genus Calotriton; species Calotriton arnoldi. The sequence continues at coordinate 105,263 of CAWUFW010019732.1, read as the reverse complement.
TTCTAACTATAACGTGTCGGAAACCTATGGTTTTTTCAGTGAATTTCAAAGGTTTTTAAAATGCTAATTTGTAACTATAACGTGCCTGAAACCTACGGTTTTTTCAGTGAATTTCAAAGGTTTTTTAAATGACAATTTTTAAATGTATTAATTTTTATATTAATTTTTTTCATACTGATTTACTACATTTTTTGAAACAATTTCTTTTACATATTTTATTTTTTAAATTACATTGTAATTACATTATACATTACATTACAAAAAATACTTTCTCAGAATGAATTACTTTAGTTTAAATACTTTGCACATAGGCAATAGACTTTTAAGTACAGTAGTTACAGTTGTTGCAATGGGCAACACATTTTCAAACACAATGCAACATTCAGCTCAATGTGAATTTCTAGTTAAATGCAATTAGTTACTTTATGGATTACTTTTCTAACCACAGGACTGGATCCTAGATTCAGTCCTGGTACATCTCCTGTAAACAGTTGAGTAAAAGCGTTTTGGTTACAGTCGTGATTTATAAGGAATATTATTGTATTTTAAAAGTTGACACTTAGAAACTTTTTCTCATAGAATCACCAATGTTATCCTATGGAAGGAAATTCACTTAGCAGGTAAAAACTGTTATCGTTACTTTTTCTTACTCAGTGTTGGATCCTGGATCCAGCACTGGTGCATCTCCTGTAAACAGTTGAAAGAATGCGTTTAAGTCATACAGGCGATTTTTAAGGAATATTTGTAGTTTGTGAAAATCGACACTTTGAAACTTTTCTGCTGAAAACCAGACAATGGATTCCTATGGAAGAAAATATAAGTTACTGGTAAGTACGGTTAAAATTACTTTTCAGGACCAGTACTGGGCTGAAAGATACAGCACTGAGGTCTCTCCTTATAACAGGTGAGTAAATCGGAATTCGTATTTCTGCTGATTTTAGAGGAATATTTTAAAGTTCCAAAACTCCACACTTAGAAGAATTTCCAAGTGAAACCAGTCAATGTTAGCCTATGAAGGAAATTCAAGTTACCGGTAAGTACGGTTAAAATTACTTTTGAGGATCAGTACTGGGCTGAAAGATGCAGCACTGAGGTCTCTCCTGATAGCAGGTGAGTAAATCGGAATTCGTATTTCGGCTGATTTTAGAGGAATATTTTAAAGTTCCAAAACTCCACACTTAGAAGAATTTCCAAGTGAAACCAGTCAATGTTAGCCTATGAAGGAAATTCAAGTTACCGGTAAGTACGGTTAAAATTACTTTTGAGGATCAGTACTGGGCTGAAAGATGCAGCACTGAGGTCTCTCCTGATAACAGGTGAGTAAATCGGAATTCGTATTTCGGCTGATTTTAGAGGAATATTTTAAAGTTCCAAAACTCCACACTTAGAAGAATTTCCAAGTGAAACCAGTCAATGTTAGCCTATGTAAGGAAATTCAAGTTACTGGTAAGTACGGTTAAAATTACTTTTCAGGACCAGTACTGGGCTGAAAGATGCAGCACTGAGGTCTCTCCTGATAACAGGTGAGTAAATCTGAATTCGGATTTCGGCTGATTTTAGAGGAATATGTGTATGTTTCAAAAATCAACACTTAGAAACTTTTTCAGCAAAAAGCAGTCAATGATATGCTATGGAAGGAAATTCAAGTTACTGGTAAGTACGGTTAAAATTACTTTTGAGGATCAGTACTGGGCTGAAAGATGCAGCACTGAGGTCTCTCCTGATAGCAGGTGAGTAAATCGGAATTCGTATTTCGGCTGATTTTAGAGGAATATTTTAAAGTTCCAAAACTCCACACTTAGAAGAATTTCCAAGTGAAACCAGTCAATGTTAGCCTATGAAGGAAATTCAAGTTACCGGTAAGTACGGTTAAAATTACTTTTCAGGATCAGTACTGGGCTGAAAGATGCAGCACTGAGGTCTCTCCTGATAACAGGTGAGTAAATCGGAATTCGGATTTCGGCTGATTTTAGAGGAATATTTGCACAATGGTGAAGGGAGGGGCGGGGCCTGAGGTGACATCTGTGCAAACGCGCCCCGTGGTGCGTTTTAAGTTGGGGGATTAAGTCCCCTTGAATCATGAGGGTCCCTACGGGCCAACTAGCCCACCAGGAACCTCCAGTATGCGCCAGGGGCTGCGTTGCAGAGACAAGTACAGAGGCCACACCCCTTTTACACCTCTCTGCAACGCAGCTCTGTGGCGCTTTCTGGACGTACCTGTTGGGCTAGTTGGCCCCCAGGGACCCTCAGGATTGAAGAGGATTTAATTCCCCATCTTAAAACGCGCCACGGGGCCTGTTTGCACACATGTCACCTGAAGCCCCGCCCCTCCCTTCACCACTGTGCAAACGCGCCCCGTGGCGCGTTTTAAGTCGGGGGATTAACTCCCCTTGAATCCTGAGGGTCCCTGGGGTGCAACTAGCCCACCATATACCTCCAAAGCGCCATAGAGCTGCGTTGCAGAGAGGTGTAAAAGGGGCGTGGCCTCTGTACACCTCTCTGCAAGGCAGCCCCTAGCGCATACTGGAGGTTCCTGGTGGGCTAGTTGGCCCCCAGGGACCCCCAGTATTCAAGGGGAATTCGTTCCCCTCTGCAAACGCGCCAGGGGCGCGTTTGCAGAGTGGTGAAGGAAGGGGCGGGGCCTGCGGGCCCGATCGTTTTTTTTTTTGGGGGAGGGGGGCCGCGTGGCCCCCTCCCGAGCCACTACTTACCCGGGGACCCCATCCCCCGGGGCTGGCCCTCTCGTTGGGGACTGTGGGGGGTCCCCAATCCCCCACAGTCCCGCCGGCTCCCGTGTCCTACGGGAGCCGGCATGCTTTACACATGGGGAGCAGCTAACATGCTGCTCCCCATGTGGAAAGCAATCGGCTTTGGATATTGGAAGAGAGAGCAGGTTTCCTGCTCTCTCTTCCAATATCCAAAGCAGTTTGCAATGACAGGACGGGAGCCGCGAGGCTCCCGTCCTGTCATTGCAAACAGCAGTGTCCCGGGGGTAGGCACCCGGGACACTGCAGGAGCCGGCCCTGGGGGTGGTGGTCCCCAGGGCCATCAAGGGCTCCAGGAGGGGGCCGCGCGGCCCCCTCCCATTCAGTGCACAGCCCCGGGGAGGTGGTGGTCCCCGGGGCTCTGGGTGTCCAAAACGGACCCCCATTGTAATTTTCTTAGTGCCCCGGGGAGGTGGTGGTCCCCGGGCGTGTGGGGGCTGGAGCCCCCCACACAGGTTTTTAATTAAAAAAAGAAGCCCCGGGGAGGTGGTGGTCCCCGGGACTGCGGGAGGGCTCAGAGCCCTCCCGCACCATTCTACATAAAGCCCCGGGGGGTGGTGGTCCCCGGGGCTTGGGAGGCCCTTAGAGGCCCCCACACATAAATTAACCCCCCCCCAGCATGCCCCCGGGACTTGGCCCACCCGGGGCCAATTAGCTATCGAAGCGCGGGAGACCGCGCTTCGATTTTTTTTCCGGCAGGGTTCGCGCTCCCTGAGCGCATCCTGCTGATTTTAAAAAAAAAAAAAAAAAAATTTTTTTGCCCAGGGGGTCCTTGTGGGACCCCCTGAGCAGACCTGGGGGGTGAGGGGGGTTCTACCCTGCCCCCTTTGTGCGCTTTGCGCACTTGTTTCTGTCCCTCGGTTCTACCGAGGGACAAAATGGCTGCCAACACTTCCTAATTTGGGGTGTTGACAGCCAATTAACATAAAGCTCGTGCTCGGGAGGATCCGCGGCCCTAGATATATCTATCTTTTTTACTTTTCATTTTCTCAGCAACTACTGAACGGATTTACACCATTTAACAAAAAGGGTTCTTTCTGAACCAAGAACTACCTCTTTGCCAAATTTGGTGTAATTCCGTTCAGCAGTTCGGGCTGTAGCCGTGTCTAAAGTTTCCTATGGAAAATTGCATGGGGAAAACGCGTTTTGGGACCCCCCTTTTTCTCGGCCCCCGCTTGACGAATCCCCCCGAGACTTTCAGGGTAGGAGCGGACCGGAGCGCCCCACAAAGTTTGAAAATTTTGCGAAGATACGTCAACCGGCAAGAGAGTTATTTCAAATAGAATGTCGCGGATTTCCTATGGATAATAGGTTGTAACTATAACTATCTACTGGCGACCGCCAGTAGATAATATATATATATAGATAGATCTATCTATCTATCTATCTATCTATCTATCTATCTATCTATCTATCTATCTATCTATCTATCTATCTATCTATCTATCTATCTATCTATATATATATATAGTGCAAATGGGTTGCCCCTCGAGAGAAGACGCACTCCCAGGTGAGTATAGCCTCTTTAATGAAACTTGTAGCGAAGTCAGCAGTGCGTATGGGATCCTTTAAACAGCAGCCTGGCGCGTTTCGGGCCAACGCCCTTGTTCACAGGCCTACAATGAGAAAAGCGGCATTGTTGCAGTCACCTGGTTTTAAACAGTTCCGCCCACAGTGGGCCTCAATGTGAGTACAGTGCATTATGGTTATAGTGGTTCTGCAATTTATAACACCCCAGTGAGTTTGCCGCCGCTTCCCAATTCATATCAGTTCCTACCCCAGTGGGTTGATACCAATGCCGCCTTTCTGAGTCCGCTACTTATACTCCATATTCCATCATGGACTCACTGTTCTGCCCTTGGTTCCATCTCAATGTCACCACAGATCCGCCATCTGGAAGCGGCGGTGCGTCTCCACGGCTGGACCGGCCGTTGTAATACTGTGCAAATGGTTTGCCCCTCGAGAGAAGATGCACTCCCAGGTGAATATAGCCTCTTTAATGGAACTTGTAGCGAAGTCAGCAGTGCAGGGCTGTTTAAAGGATCCCATACGCACTGCTGACTTCGCTACAAGTTCCATTAAAGAGGCTATACTCACCTGGGAGTGCGTCTTCTCTCGAGGGGCAACCCATTTGCACAATATATATATATATATATATATATATATATATATATATATATATATATATATATATATATATATACATATATATATATATGCATAGTATTTAATAGTGTGTGTATAGTAAATGTACTTTTCATTTTTTAAAGACAAGGTACTGATTGGACGTTCATTTATTGAGTGTTGTTATTGCATGCCAGCGGATGGAGAGTACTACCTCACACCATCTGGGTAGTCCTTGGATTGTTCTGCTTCACTGCCAGGAAAGAGTCAAGTGCTACAATGGGTTACTAGGTTCCCAATATGGACACAATTATGAAACTATTACTTGAACAGGCCCCACACCCTGCACAACTAATAACACAATTTCTTACATCTACACTATGTCATCAGGAGGAGTGAAGAGGTACCTATGAGGGGACAGATTTCTTTGCAAGGTGACTTGGGAGAGAGGTGCTTTAGCACAAGATGTGTCCTGCTTAACTCAGTAAGTTTTAGGAAAGTGTTTATACTGTTGGGGAAAGCTAATAAGAGGATAAGGTGGAGTGGCTCAGCACAGAGCTGAACACTTGTTTTTAGGTCGAGCCTAGAGTCAGCGCACATGCGCTGCTCTGCGAGACTTGCTGTAGTGGAGTATGGGATAGAAACCCCGCCCACTCTCAGCCCATATTTGTCATTGGCTTGTGTCATTGTCCTTCGTAAATGCTGGCTTCTGATTCATAAATAGGCTTGTTAGTCCCTCCTTAGTATCGCCTTGTCTTCATTTGTAACCTCCCATGGCGACTGGCCCTTTTACTTCAGTTGTTACACGGTACGTGTTATTTAGTCTTATAAGCACTATTTTCTTTATTGGGTTTCTCTTACTGCAGGCACGACGTGCTTTGCTTACATTCAGCGCGCCATGCACACTTTCTCTTTTCAAGCAGCCAAGACAATGGCGGCCGCTTCTTTCCAATGCCATAGGTCTCGCATTTAAATGCGAGACCTATTGCATTGCAAATATTTTTATGCTTCTGCATTGGGTAAAGTGAATTATTTTAGCCTCATATTTCTCAGAGTTAGTGCATTATTTGAGACAGCATAGCTCAGAAAAACAAGAGACAAACCCTGTTCACTGTTTCCGAATCGTAATGTTTGAACATTAAGTCAGAGAAATATAGCGCTAAATTAATTCACTTTACACACAGGTGCATAAAACTGGTGCTTGACTCTGCCTTGAGCCAGTGCAGCCCGTCGTGATCAGGCCCCCAGTAGTGGACAGGCCCTGCAGCCATTAGTGCAGACCAGCCCCTTTGATTTAGTGGTCATTCAGCCCATGGTGACAAAGAACATGAAGTCATCTCTACTCACCTATACCCACCAAGTAAATGTTCTTTTGAAGTCCTGCCTCAACGGAGTTAGTGCACAAATTGGAATTTGTGGCCTCAACGTTGTTGGTCCTTTGTGCCAGCTTATTTCCAAACTGATTACCACAGCCCTCCATTAACCTATTCACCACAAGATTTTCCCTAACCTACTGTTTGGACACTTTCCACGGCATGCTGATGCAAATGTTAAAATAGATGACACCGTAATGTATGATATTGCAGTTATCAATAATATTTCAACCCAGTGTACCATGGTAAATATGCCCAGACACCGCCATGTGGAAATCAGTGAGCGGTTATGATAAATTTGTATGATACATTTGGATTTGTGATTGCCAGAACACGAAGATTGCCCCTATGTCGCATATACAGAATGGATAAGTCAAACACTCGCTAACACTTACTTACGATGTAAATATTCCTGGCAAGCTAGAATTTGTGCAAATGTGATAGTAGCCAAGTACAACGAGAGAGAAAGTCTGTTATGACAAGTGAAATATTCAATGAGAACTGCGTTTACAAAGCAGGTAGAAAGTACACGTAGGTACCATGCGTAAGAAATAAAAGAAATTTAATATACTAAAATTATTTCAGAAACAGAAGATAGATATAAAGCAATACAGAACAGGGCTTCAAAACGTACAGGTAAAAGAAAAGTAATAATATTAAATATACAATGGTAAAATGATGTTAGAATCACACTACATGGAAGATAAAAGAAATGAAAACTATTACCGCCAATAATAAATGTTTAAAAGCATTTCACCAAGCAAGGATAATCACTAAAAACAAAAAAATCCATAATGTCACCAATTAAAATTAATTTGCTTTCCACATAGCCAAACAGCCTCAGTGATTTACACAGCCTAGCCAGATAATGGATCCACTAATTACCATAAGTATCTCCCAAATCTCCCTCCCCCCCCACGCACGTCCTCCCCCGCCTCAAACCCTATCCTGCCTTTTAGCAAATGAGGCCTCTGCACTAGCCCTGCTGGAATGTTTCCCCGAGACACACTAACAACAAGCATTGGAAATGCAATTGGTCTTGCATTAGTTTGAGCTTTTGGCACTGTAAATGGCAATGTCTTTTACCTATGTGTTATGGAGTGTGTGTTATGGAGTGTATGTATGTGGTGTGCATTGGAATTATGTGGATTGGATTGGTTCAGGTAGTTGTGGGATTGTGTGATGTGGAATTGTGTGGTGTAGAGTGGATTTGTGTAGTGGAATTATGTGGCATGGTGTGCTGTGTCATTGAGTGTACTGGAATTATGTGGAGTGGGATTGTGTGTTAAAGAGTGCAATTTCTGCCTGCAGCAGCTCTGCCAAGCGTCAACGTATCTGGGGGAAAGTCACACATTGTACCGCAAGGGCATGAATTGATCACGCATCCTTAAATTAAACCACATTATGTCTGTTAGTGTTGGGGTGCTATTTTCCCTACTCTTAAAGGCCGCACACTCCAGTGATAGCGATTGATGGATACAATGGTCACAACAGCCAATCAGAGTAAAGCTTTGGTGCACCATGCAGCTGGAGAGCTGCAGACTGGGTCGTCTTTAGGTCCATCTGGTGCCCATTGCATCTTGAATTTGCCCTGCTGTCTCTTACAGACACTGCAACCAGTAGAAAGTGCTGGTGACTGAAGCGATCTGCCACTGGCTGTGATTGCAATTACCTGAGATTATTGAGCCTGTCACCTCAGGTGTAACAAGATCATTTAAAGGCTTGTCAGAGCCCTGTCGGCTCTGCTGTTCTTGGGCCGGGCAGGAAGCAGCCCTGCGATAGCAGATGAGGGAGATGCAGCATGAAACTGAAAGCACCTAGGTCGAGCTGTGGGAAGCTCGAGACCCTCAACTTATTACCGTCAGTATGACCTCCAAGTTACAAGTCCAACTGCCTGATGCTGGTGCTATCACCCGCAGCATCCAAGGCCCCTAATATTCTGACACCAGCCCAAGCTGTGCAGCACGCAAACACCACAACCAGCAGCACCTGTCTCAATTCCCTGCCATCTTTTTTGGCATCAGTCCATGCATTCAGTGGTCAGTTTAGGCCTGCTAAAACAATGGAGAAGAAAGGAGAAACGGTAATAGGGACATAGATAAAATCAAATAGCTGAAGAGAGAGGGGCAAACTTCAGGAGAGATAGATAGACAGATAAAGTACGAGGGAAAGATGGACATAAAAATAGGGGGAGACCCAGGAAAGATAGAGAAAAGAGGCTGGGGCAAGAAGGAGAGCGAAAGAGACAGACAGGTGGAAGAGAGATGGGCTGATGACAGAGGGAGAAAGTAGGAGAGCCATAAATAGGTGAGAAAGAGAGATAGTGATAGAGAGAAACTCCTGGAAACTGCCTGCTATAGTCGGGTCAAGAGCTCGTAGCTTGACTATAAGGGTGTTAGAAATGGGATTTTTGGTAGGCTAGGGCATGTGCCAAAGCCAGGCAGAAACCACCACTCTAGTCAGGATAAGGGAGTTACACTTCTAAAATAACCCCTGCTCACCCCCTTGGCAGCTTGGTACGAGCAGTCAGGCTTATCTTAGAGGCAGTGTGTAAAGCATTTGCACATAACCAACAGTAATACAGTGTAAGCAGCTACAAAAGGACACTACACCAGTTTAGAAAAATATCCAATATTTTTATATACTTAAGACAAGACCAAAAATGATAAAAATCCACAATACAGTACTTAGAAATCTTCAGTTATCAAAATATGCTTGAAAAACAGTTCCTTGATGTCGATAGCTCCGTCCGGGGCTATCACGGCGTCGTGAACAAACAACTCCAAACAGTTCTGGCTGACCGTGGCGTTTCGAGCCAGCTACGGTGTTGGGAAGACCCGCAAACAGTACCTTTTAGAAATGCTTGGCGTCTGCGACCTCTCGTTGAGCTTCCGAAAGCACGACGTCCGCAGGCGTCGGTTCCGGAGGTCGGTGCAGGAGTCGTCGGGGCCCTCGAAGTCACACGCGTTGCAGATCGAACTCCTCTCTGTTGAAGTTAGGAGCACTGGCGTCGGCAGGCGTCGGGTGCTGCAGTGCGAAGTGCAGCGGTGCGGCGTGTGGTGCCCTCAGGTCGTGGTGCGAGCAGCGACTCGGTGGCGGCGTCAGATGGCGTCGTCGGTGAGACCAGGGTCGCGGTGCGAAGTGAATGCGGTGTTCGTCGCAGTGCTGGCAGGTCGCGGTGCAAGCAGCGGCGTCGTCGTTGCTGAAGCGCTGTCGTCAGCTGACGAACTGGAGTCGATGGCGCCGGCGTCGGTAGGCCAAGGCTGCGGTGCGGGATGAGGGCGGTGCGTCGTGTAACTTTACGAGCAGTGCCCTCGAACCACGGTGCAAGCAGCGGCGTAGATTTTGGCGTGGAGCGGCGGGGATACCAAGGCGTCGTCGTGAAGCGCGGCGGTGCGGAGTGCGGTGCCCACAGGTCGCAGTGCGAGCAGCGGCTCGGTGGCGGCGTCAGCAGGCGTTGGTGAGACCAGGGTCACGGTGCGGCATTGCGGCAATGCCCTCTGCGGTGCCTTCAGGACACGGAGTCGGCAGCGGTGTCGTCGACATCGTCTGGTTGCTTTTTCTTCTGTTGCAGCACAAAACACACAGTCCCCAGTGCTGAGGGCAGAAGAGCTTGAAGTCTTTGCTGTTCCTGAGACTTCTTGAACAGGGGGCAAGCTCTACCTCAAGCCCTTGGAGAAACTCACAAAAGTAGATTGCAGAAAGTCCAGTTCAGTCCTCTCACTGCCCAAGACAGAAGCAGCCACTGCAGGCCAACACAGCAAAGCACACAGCAAAGTGGTAGTTCCTCCTCACAGCTTCTCCAGCTCTTCTTCTTGGTCCAAAAGAGTTCTAAAAGTCAGGGGTCTGGGCCCCAATATTTATATCCCAAAATCCTTTGATCTCTTAGGCAGAGAGTGTCTGTGCCCAGCCAGAACCAGTTCTGCCTTCTCTGGTGTGACTTCCTGGCAGGAGGTGGAGACGGCATGGTCAGAGGCAGACCAGGCCCTTTGAGGTGCAAGGAAATCTCCTCCCCCGTCCCCAATTGCAGCCCAGGTCTATTCAGCCCTTTCCTGACCCACCTAGACTATCTGGAGCCACTCCTGCTCCCCAGCCTTCTGTCATCCAAAACCCAGACAGGCAATCCACATTCCAGCAGAGGCACACGGGATGATTGAGCAAGAAAATACCTACTTTCTAAAAGTGGTATTTTCAAACACAGAATGTAAAAATCAGCTTCACTAAAAGATGCATCTTTAGATTCTGAGTTCAGACATACTAAACTTTATTTTCCTACCTAATTCCCCGGGCCAGTTATGTTTATAAGGTGTTATAAACAAACTCTCCATTCTGTCCTATGGGGAACAGGTAGCCTTGCAATAGCGAAAAACGAAATTGGCCGTAATTCACTATCAGAACATGCCACACACACCAGGGCATGTCCTTCCTTTCACATACATTGCACCCGGCCCACAGGGGTACCTTGGGCCTGCCTTAGGGGTGGCTGACATGTAAGAAAAGGGAAGGTGAGGGACTGGCAAGTGTGTGCACTGGCCAAGTCGACATGGCAGTTACAAGCTACGTGCAGACTCCGCAATGGCGGGTCTGAGTTACCTTTTCAGGGCTACTCACGTGGGTGGCACAATCAGTGCTGCAGGCCCGCTAGTAGCATTTGATTCACAGGCCCTGGCACAACCAGTGCACTTTACTAGGGACTAACAAGTAAATCAAATATCCAATCATGGAAACACCAATCCATAACACAATTTACCACAGGAGCACTTGCACTTTACCACTGATCAGCAGTGAGAAAAGTGCGCAGAATTCCTCCCTGGTGGGACCCCCTTCTTGCTGCCAATGGGTCAGCTCAGAGATGTCCCCCAGTTCAGCTACCTGCTCCCCTGTAGGCACCGGGGCGTCCCCCTCAAGGTCCACCTCCTCCCGGTCCGTGGGAACTTCAGGGGCTGGTTCGGCTCCAAGTCCTCTTGATCACCCTCTCTGGCCGCCATTGACCGAGTGGACACGCATGCCCACTCTGGCAACCCAAGCATCTCCAAGTGAGACCTGAGCTCAACATCCTTCCATAAGGACTGCTCCAGGTCGTTACCTAGCAGACAATCTACAGGCATGGAAGGGCTCACAACCACCCTCAAGGGACCTGAGACCTCCCCACTTGAAGGGAACCTGCGCCACCAGACACTGGTGCTCTGAATTGTCCACCGTAATGACTTGGTGGAATGCCCCTGGGACTACCTGCTTCTCAGAGACCAGGTGACACCGGACTGAGGTCACACTGGCTCCAGTATCTCTGAGAGCCTCTACCCTTTTCCCATTGATGGTCACCCAGGTGCTGTATTTCTTTGTGTTAGGGGGCACTGGGTTTCCTGGGACCATCTCACTGTCCCCTAGTGAGACAAGGGTCATTTCTGCGGGGTCCCCACCCTCCTGTGGGTACTCCTCCTCCCCAAGCGCTACACTAGCCAACACCTTGGACTGCCCACCGGTGGGTGGCTGTGCCCCCTTAGGGCACTTGGGGTCCCCCTTCATGTGACCCACCTGGTCACATGCAAAACACTTGCGGGGGCCGGTCTCAGCAGGCTTTCCTGACGAGACCCCTTGTTTCTTATCTCCTGGGGGATGGGAACCTTTACCCTGGGTGTTAGTTTGAGAACTCCTGTGTTTTACCCTTGTCCCCCCACTTTTCTGCTGGAGACCCTGCCCACCTTTGGCTGAGTCTCCCCCATACGCTTTCCTTTTGGACCCTGGTACTCACTCAGCGGTCCGCCTCCATAGCAAGCTTCCTGGGGTCAGTCAGCTTACTATCAACTAGGTGCTGGCGCAGATCTGCAAAACATAGACTAGACAAGTGCTCCCATGCAATCAAATTGTAGAGCCCCTGAAAATCTGTCACATTACTGCCCTTCACCCAGCCATCCAGTGACCTGCAAAACATATCTACACATTCCAACCAAGTGTTGGCATCGGACTTCTTACTGGACCTGAACTGATCCCTGTACTTTTCAGGAGTGAGACCATACTTAGTGAGAAAGGCGTCCTTCATGTCTGGATAGGTGAGGTGATACCCCTTACCCAAAGCTATTAAAGTATCCCTTGCTTCTTCTGGGAAGAGAGGCCACAATCCTGCTCCCCAATTCTCCTCAGGGACCTCATTCATGTGTATCATTGCCTCGTAACCCTGAAACCACCTTTGTATGTCACCCCCCTTCTTGAATTCTTTGCCTACATTCTTAGGGATGTGCACAATCCTGTCTGCCTGTCTTGACGGGTTGCTGCCACCATCTGAGCTGGCTCTACTCCTCTGATCCAGCTCCTTTATCCTGAACTCATGCTCTAACATCATCCTTTTCTCCTCCATGGCTAACTTAAGCTTCTCCAGTTCTACTGCAACTCTCCTTGCTTCCCGCCTGTCCTCCAGCTCTCGTGGGGACAGGCCACTGCTGCCTGGCCTGGAGGGTTCCCCCCCTCCGATAAGCACATCCACCCTAGGAATAGGCTCCTCCGCCTCTCCACTGAGATCACCAGACTGCTCGCTGGTATGTCTGGCTGCTACCCAGGCCCTCAGCGCCTTTTGTAGCTCCTCCTTCCTCGTGAGGCCTCTAATTTGGACTTTTAGGTTTTTGCAAATTGATTTCAATTCCCTAACATTGTAGGATTCCAACCTATCCTCCTCAAAGGCAATTTCAAGGGATGCAACAGATGATGCTCTTGATTCAGGCATGATGAAGTAGCAAGTTCAAACTGGCAAGATCAAAAATCGGCCAAAAAGAAAAAGAACCAGTATGTGGCACGTAATGGTCTGCGATATGGTAGTAGTGCACACCAATCACTGTAAGTCCAGTGCAAACGCAAGTCCTATCCTCACCGCTGACAACCAATGTTAGAAATGGGATTTTTGGTAGGCTAGGGCATGTGCCAAAGCCAGGCAGAAACCCCCACTCTAGTCAGGATAAGCGAGTTACACTCCTAAAATAACCCCTGCTCACCCCTTGGTAGCTTGGCACGAGCAGTAAGGCTTATCTTAGAGGCAGTGTGTAAAGCATTTGCACATAACCAACAGTAATACAGTGTAAGCACTATAAAAGGACACCACACCAGTTTAGAAAAATATCCAATATTTTTATATACTTAAGACAAGACCAAAAACGATAAAAATCCACAATACAGTACTTAGAAATCTTCAGTTATCAAAATATGCTTGAAAAAGAGTTCCTTGATGTCGATAGCTCCGTCCGGGGCTATCACGGCGTCGTGAACAAACAACTCCAAACAGTTCTGGCTGACCGCGGCGTCGCGGGCCAGCTACGGTGTCGGGAAGACCCGCAAACAGTACCTTTTAGAAATGCAGGGCGTCGGCGAACTTTCGTTGAGCTTCTGAAAGCACGGCGTCCGCAGGCGTCGGTTCCGGAGGTCGGTGCAGGAGTCGTCGGGGCCCTCGAAGTCACACGCGTTGCAGATCGAACTCCTCTCTGTTGAAATCAGGAGCGATGGTGTCGGCAGGCGTCGGGTGCTGCGGTGCGAAGTGCAGCGGAGCGGCGTGCGGTGCCCTCAGGACGCGGTGCGAGCAGCGGCTCGGTGGCGACGTCAGATGGTGTCGTCGGTGAGACCAGGGTCGCGGTGCGAAGTGAATGCGGTGCTCGTCGCGGTGCTGGCAGGTCGCGGTGCAAGCAGCGGCGTCGTCGTTGCTGAAGCGCTGTCGTCGGCTGACGAACTGGAGTCGATGGCGTCGGTAGGCCAAGGCTGCGGTGCGGGATGAGGGCGGTGCGTCGTGTAACTTTACGAGCGGTGCCCTTGAACCACGGTGCAAGCAGCGGCCTAGATTTCGGCATGGAGCGGCGGCGTCGGGGATACCAAGGCGTCGTCGTGAAGCGAGGCAGTGTGGAGTGCGGTGCACACAGGTCGCGGTGCGAGCAGCGGCTTGGTAGCGGCGTCAGCAGGCGTCATCGGTGAGACCAGGGTCATGGTGCGGTGTTGCGGCGGTGCCCCCTGCGGTGCCTTCAGGACACAGAGTCAGCAGCGGCGTCGTCGACGTCGTCGTGTTGCTTTTTCTTCTGTTGCAGCACAAAACACACAGTCCCAGGTGCTGAGGGCAGAAGAGCTTGAAGTCTTTGCCGTTCCTGAGACTTCTTGAACAGGGGGCAAGCACTACCTCAAGCCCTTGGAGAAACTCACAAAAGTAGATTGCAGAAAGTCCAGTCCAGTCTTTTCACTGCCCAAGACAGAAGCAGCCACTGCAGGCCAACACAGCAAAGCACACAGCAAAGTGGTAGTTCCTCCTCACAGCTTCTCCAGCTCTTCTTCTTGGCAGTCTTCTTGGTCCAAAAGAGTTCTAAACGTCAGGGGTCTGGGCCCCAATATTTATATCCCAAAATCCTTTGATCTCTTAGGCAGAGAGTGTCTGTGCCCAGCCAGAACCAGTTCTGCCTTCTCTGGTGTGACTTCCTGGCAGGAGGTGGAGACGGCATGGTCAGAGGCAGACCAGGCCCTTTGAGGTGCAAGGAAATCTCCTCCCCCTTCCCCAATTGCAGCCCAGGTCTATTCAGCCCTTTCCTGACCCACCTAGACTATCTGGAGCCACTCCTGCTCCCCAGCCTTCTGTCATCCAAAACCCAGACAGGCAATCCACATTCCAGCAGAGGCACACGGGATGACTGAGCAAGAAAATACCTACTTTCTAAAAGTGGTATTTTCAAACACAGAATGTTAAAATCACCTTCACTAAAAGATGCATATTTAGATTCTGAGTTCAGACATACTAAACTTTATTTTCCTACCTAATTCCCCGGGCCAGTTATGTTTATAAGGTGTTATAAACAAACTCCCCATTCCATCCTATGGGGAACAGGTAGCCTTGCAATCACGAAAAACGAAATTGGCCATAATTCACTATCAGGACATGCCACACACACCATGGCATGTCCTTCCTTTCACATACACTGCACCCGGCCCACAGGGGTACTTTGGGCCTCCCTCAGGGGTGGCTGACATGTACGAAAAGGGAAGGTGAGGGACTGGCAAGTGTGTGCACTGGCCAAGTCGACATGGCAGTTACAAACTGCCCGCAGACTATGCAATGGCGGGTCTGAGTTACCTTTTCAGGGCTACTCACGTGGGTGGCACAATCAGTGCTGCAGGCCCGCTAGTAGCATTTGATTCACAGGCCCTGGCACACTCAGTGCACTTTACTAGGGAATAACAAGTAAATCAAATATCCAATCATGGAAACACCAATCCATAACACAATTTTCCACAGGAGCACTTGCACTTTACCACTGATCAGCAGTGAGAAAAGTGCGCAGAAACACTACGCCAGCAAAAACAGAGACAAAACGGGAGGTCAGAAAGCAAAAACTCAGGGGAAACACGCCAAAAGATGCCAAGTCTAACAAAGGGCTACAGCTGCTTTAGCCCCAGGGGCGAGATGGCTGGGCCAGTATCAATTACAAGATTGCCAGATGCAGATTGCACGACAAAATCTGGGTTCAAAATGTTATTGTGTGGCGATTGGTCAACCGTCACCATGGGCCATTGGCTAAAAAATCAACAGGAATAAACATTTAAACTCTGTGAAATCTTGTCCTCTTCCTACTGTGTTGTCTTTTGAATCCTCCTGGATTCACCAAAATATAATTCTATGTAAAAATTGATGCAAAAAAACTGCATTCTAAAATTAATAGCAAAAAAATATATATGCTTAATTATATAAAATGACACTAATGTAATAATATAAGCTGTAGCAACTACTAGAAACCAGTGGCATGCAGTATCACAATGGTGCTCATCAGGCTGCAGCCCCTGTGACATAATTTGCTACCACTTGCTCACTCGCCATAGGGCAGTCATCCTGAAATTTTGCGCCTCACCAATTTCAAATGTCACCAGCCGCCACTGATTAAATTACTAGCTGCTACTATTAAAAACTTGTTAAAAGCTTGGAGAATAAGGCTTTCATTAATTTCTTGAAATAGAAAGCCAAATAGAATTAGCTGGCAGCATATGTTGTGTATTATAACATCATAGCAATGTAATTCTCAACTAGGGAAATAGTCTGCTTCCTAGTCCCATAGAAGTATCTATTTGTAATTATGCTGGCCATATAGTAATTTTATGTCAGGACCACAGACAAGGATTATGGTATTCTTTCTTCACTTTATTGAATAGCAGCCATTCAAAGTAAAACACAAGCAACTATCATTCCCATGAGTCCTTAGGAATGTCACAAAAAAACACAACAATAGAGTCCAACAGGTAGACTGTCTGTCCACTTTAAACCAATCAGGAGACTCCAGCCGGATCATAGTCCCTTGTCATTGTCCCTTCCTCCTATTTCTTCGCTGCTCGCAGCCAGAGATAAGCGTGCCTTTCATTCCCTCATATTGAGCTTGTCAGAAGGCGTTTTGCTGTAATTGCTTTGCTTAAAATGTGCGTTTAAGTTAAGCGCATTATTGCCACTGTGCTTTTTCGCATATTCTCTGATTCTGTTCAGATCCTTTTGTGCCATATTGTATTCCTGTTGTTTCTGTGCCTAATTGCGACCCGGTAGGGTTTTTATCTCGGGCCTTCCCGCTACTCGGGTTGGCCTGATTCCGTCCGTGGGAGTGTTTTCCGCTCCTTCGTGGCCACGTCTGGTGCAGGCTTGGCGGTGTGGTCCTCCAGTCGCCAGGGGGTGCCCGATTAGTGCCAATTGCCCATGGCGCACGCTCCGCATTCCGCGCATTCCTTGGTAATCGGAGTTGCGGAGCCGCAGTGAGCCTTGTCCGTCTGGAGAGTCTATGCCTGTGTAAGCGGGTCGGTACTGCCGTAGTGGCACATAAATTGTTACACCCTGTTCTCAGGGTCTGTATCACTGAAATAGGCTTTTAACGCTCCCCGTGAGGGAGTCTGTACTTTAGCAGGCTCCTTTCCTGCTGGGACTGTCTCCCAGACGAGTTTGCCCCTTATCTTGTGCACCAGAGCTGCAGTCCCGGGCTCTGGCCCTCTTAAAGGCGAGGCTTGCCTGCATTGAGCATAGGATGACACCCAGCCCTCCCATCAGGCATATCCTGCTGTTTGAGATCTTGCCCATCTAACAGCCTTTTAAGCTGCAGTATATTACATTTCAAGGGGGGCAGGGCATATCTGCCACCATGGAACCCTACATTGAGGACCAAGGGGAGGAGGAGGACCCCCCTTAGAGCACTCCCGTGGGATGATGAGTTTTACAATGCGGTAGACGCATCAATATATAGGGCAATTTCAGAGGCTATGGCCCCTTTGGAAGAGCGCCTTTCGCACCAAATCGCACAGGCTTGTGACAAATTGGCAGGATCCATTCCGGGCCCCGCAGCCCTAGTGCTGCCAAATGCACCTCCCCCCCTTGACTCACAGCCTCCGCCAGCAAAACGTCCCCGCGATGCGGGAGTAGACCTGGATGCTTTTGCTAGGCTTATGCCCCCCCCAGTGTCCCCCTCTGACCCTGCCGATGGGGATCACAGGGACACAGATGACCACACAGGTCCCGACCCTGGCTCCCCTCGTCTCAACCCCCCACTCGCCCCCCTACTGCTCAGGACGACCAGGGCCTATGTGCAGACATGCTGGATCCGGATGAGATCCTTCACCCGAGGTCTTCGGAATGGGCTGTGTCCGATACAGTCACTCAATACGTGGTGAGCCGCATTGAGGAAACATCTGGAGAAGGACGCCCACAATTTCCGCAGGGCGGAATGCCCCCGCCCATCCTTGGAGGGCAAAGTGTCCCTAACTCCTGATATAGACCCACGAATGGCCACCTTCCTGCAGAAGTTCGTTAAGGACCCCAAAAAAGGGATAGATAGGTCTTGGTGGGCTTGCCAGGACAAGCTGTTGGACACTCTGGGCCCACTCACAAAGATCCAGGAGGTACAGTCTCTCCTAGCCAATGGAGCGATCTCTCAAACCCTTGCCCACCCCAGGGGGTTTATCAGCAACGTTTTCCTGGTGGACAAGGCAGACGGTGGCCAGCGCCTGGTCATCAACCTGCGCGAATCCAACGAGTGGCTGATCTATCACCATTTCAAAATGGAGGGTATTCACCTTCTCCAGGATATTTTGAGACCATGAGATTGGATGGCGAGTCTGGATCTCAAGGACGCCTACCTCTCGATTCCCATCTTTCTCCCCCACAGGAGATTCCTTCAGTTCTTCTGGGAGGGGAGGACCTACGAGTTCACCACTATGCCATTCGGCCTATCCTCAGCTCTATGGTACTTCACGAAGGTCCTCAGGCCGGTAGTGGAGCGCCTGCGGGCGCTGGGGATGAGACTTATCGTCTATTTCAAAGACATTCTGATAATCACCCAGTGCCCCCGGACACTCAGACAGCAACTTCAAACAGCTGTCGATCTCTTGCAGGGCTTGGGCTTCGTGATCAACAAATCCAAATTCACCCTGGTTCCCTCCCAGAAGGTGACTTTTCTGGGTTTCTCAATCGACTCCGTCAAGACTTCTCTCAGCCTCCCTTCAGGAAGGTGACAAAAATCCACCTCGAGATTCGGCTGCCGCTCGCGAAACCACGCATCTCTCTCAGGCAGGTGGCCCGCATTGTGGGACTCCTGTCGTCATCAATCCAGGCCATTTTTCCAGGGCCATTGCACTACCATGCCCTTCAATGCCAGAAGGCCACTCACCTGCGCAGAGGTCTCTCGTACTCGCAGCAAGTGACACTGACATTGGAGGCCAGAGAATAACTCAATTGGTGGCTCGCCAACATGGAGGCTTGGAACGGGGGTCCGACGCCAGCAGATTAGGCTTGGGAGCAAGGTGTGGCGAGTTCACCACAGGAGGTGTGTGGTCACCGCTAGAACAACGTTTACATATAAAATGCTTGGAGCTTCTTGCGGGCTCCTTTGCAATCCAATGCTGGACCAAAGACTCGATCCAATCCTGCGTCCTCCTCAAGATGGACAACGTGTCAGCGGTCCGATACATAAACCACCTGGGGGGCACGCGTTCGAAAGCCCTGTCTGACCTCGCTGCCAACTTCTGGCAATATTGTCTAGACTGCCAGATCTCAGTCACAGCGAAATATCTGCCCGATCAGGACAATCAAGCAGCAGACTTCCAGTCAGGCCACTTCTGGCACGTGAGCCAGTGGAAGCCCCACGCCGGAGTGCTCGCGGACCTCCAATACAAATGGGGCCCCTTTTCAGTGGACCTTTTTGCCTCCCGCCTGGACCACCAACTGCCCAGGTTCTTCAGCTGGAGACTGAACCACCTGGTGGAGAACACAGACGTGTTCCTCCAGAACTGGAAGGAGGAACAGGGCTATGCCTTTCCCCCATTTGCTATAATAACCAGAGCCTCGGCCCAAGTTCAGCGACAGGCGGCGGACGTGGTGATGATTTCCCAGATTTGGAGATCGCAAGTCTGGTTTCCGGTTCTTCTGGAACTTTCTTGGGATTCTCCAATCCCTCTCCCCCCCGTTCCCAGCACTCCTACTCAATCCGGCTGAACAGCCTCACTCGCTCATCTTGCAAGGGTCCCTAACCCTCATGGCGTGGCGGATTACAGGGGATGATGGTCGGTCCCAGGCCTTTCGGGCGCGGCTTAGAAATTCATGTCCAAGGCCTGGGCGGGCAGCACAGTCAAGCGATACAAATCAACTTGGAGAAGATGGTCCCATTGGTGTATGCGACGGGACCTCAATCCCGTGGCAGCAGATGTGACTCACATCCTAAATGTTTTGACCTCCCTGGCCAAGGAGGGTTTGGCCTACAGGTCCATCAACACATTCAGATCTACCTTCTCAGCGGGGCATGTAGCTGTGGATGGATCCCCGGTGGGGGAACACCCTTTTGTTTGCCGCATCCTGCGGGGGATAAGACTTTCTCTACCCCTGGAGCCAAGATACTCGGCTCTCTGGGATGTGAACCAGGTTCTCAATCTTTTTCCTTTCTTGGCAACCGAATAGATTCCTCTCCAGGAAGGAACTTTTGGCAAAAGTAGCCATGCTCTTTTGCCTGATCTCTTGCAGGCGGGTATCAGATGTCAGAGCCTGAATGTCTCCTATAGGATCTTCTCCCCCTCCGGGGTTACTTTCACGATCCGTAGACGAACCAAATGTGGAACGAAATCCATCTTGTTTCCGGCCTTTCTGGATTCCCCCAAGTTGTGTGTGGTGTCTTGTCTCAAGGCCTACGAAGAGATGTCAGAGGAATTCCGCCCTCCGGGCGAACGGCAGCTCCTCATCGAACTGTGGAAACCACACAGAGCTGTTTCCTCCCCCACGATTGCTCGTTGGGTACGGTGGGTGATGCAGGAAGCAGGCATTGACCTGCGGGTGTTTGGAGCTCATTCTACCAGAGGGGCGATGGCCTCTAAAGCATTTGCCCTAGGGGCTCGTCTGGAAGATATACTTTATGCTGCAGACTGGTCTTCGGACTCTACTTTCAAACGGTTTTACTTCAAACTGGTTCTGCAGATGGCCCACTTGGTGGTAAGTAAGCTTTAAACTAGCATAATCCTCGCCTCCGGTCTCGACATAGAATGAAAAATTTCCTAGCTATCGTAACGGAGAGTTTCAATTCTATTAAGTCCAACAGAAGCGGGGTCCTCACAGCAGGCAGGCGAGGTGATGTTTATTTACTCCTCACCTGCCCTGCTGTTCATTCCTTTGTTTGTCCCTGATGAGAACGACCCTGCTGCACCTTACCTCACCCACCTTGGAGACTGGGGGGGGACACCAAGTAGATTATCCCAGTTCACCCAGGCACATTTCTTTATTTTTATGTTTTCGGCTCGCCGCAGGTGTGGCACATGGCGAGCCCAGGGTGACATGAATTTTTCAAAATGTTTTGGGCTTACCGCGTGCCCTGTGTGTGGCGTGCCCAAGAGTACATTTAATTTCTTTTAATGTTTTGGGGCCGCCGTACACGAGGCCCGCAGGGGGCCCATCGTGGCATTATTCTTTTTTATGTTTTGGGCCCGCCACGTGCTCGTGTGCGACAGGCCCAGGGGGGCATTTAATTTTGTTTAATTTGGGTCCGCTGCACATGGGGCACGCGGCAGGCCCAGGTGGTATTCTTTTTTTTAACGCTTTTGACCCACCACATGCCCCATGTGCGGCGGGCCCAGGAGGGCATTTCATTTTTTCTAATTTGGGCCTGCCGCACACGGGGCACGTGGCAGGTCCTGGGGAGCATTATTGTTTTGCATGTTTGTTTTGGGCCCGCCACACACATGGCACGTGGAAGGCCCAGAGAGGCATTCATTTGTTTACATGTTTGTTTTACGCCCGCGGCACACGAGGCATGCGGCGGGCCCAGGGGACATTATTTTTTTTTACGTTTGCAAAATAAAGAGCCGCAAAAATGCTGTAAAATTTCCAAATTTGTGCCACAAAATTTGCCACTCCCCTCCACTCTGACACTTTACTCCACTCTGCGCTACACCACTCCACTCTACTCCACTCCATTCTATGTCACTCCACTCTATGCCTCTCCACTCTAATCCACTCTATAACACTTTACTCAACTGTATGCCCCTCAACTCTACGCCCCTCCACTCTATTTTACTCCACTCTACTCCCCCCTACAGATAACAAGGAGAAGTTGGAGCAGACGCCATCTAATGTATGGCCTGCTTTATGTGTCAGGGCATCTACCAGTTGGTGCAGTCCAAGAGATTGTATTATTTTGAGGAAATTATCGACTCCTTGCTCATTACTGCATCCAAGTGGAGATCAAAGTCTCCTAGGAGGGTAAAATTGGCATATCTTAGTAATAGATGGCTTAAGGTTTCTCCTAATGAGTCGAGAAAGATGGTTTTGTGTAAGGGTGGGCGGCAAATTCCGTTCCGTTCGCGGAACGTGCAAAATCTTGGCATTTCCGCATTCCGCGCGGAACGCGGAAATGTCGAAACTTCTGCGATCCGCGGCGGAACGGAATTCGGGTGCATGAAGCACTTACAGATTTAAATAAAGCAGGTGCCCGAGTTGAAGCTCAAATTCTGTAACGCATTAATCTGCACAAAAAATTCGTGAGCAAGGTCGAGGCTAAGCAGGAGTGCTTTCTGCCCAGATCTACCACCAAACATTAGCTGTAATCCCTGATGGAGGTCTTTGCATCCTTGATTTTCTCGAGCGCAATCCCCGTGTAGGTCCAGTGGCCAGGAGGTTCTTTCTCCTCATCTGCTGCTCAGATCGTGCTCTGACCCTTTATAAACAAGATGCATGTGAACTCGCATGGATGCCCTGCCCGTTTTGCCCCGTCCCACATACACTAGCGGTATGCAACGTCTTCCCGCCCTTTCCCCACTATGATGGACAGCTTACTCAAAGGACCCCGGCGCCTTTCCGGCGCGGTGGCAAAGTTACAGACACACGAGGTCACTGGAGACAATTCTTCTGGTCCTTTTCGCAGCTGCAGTGTAGGAAAGGCACTATACATTTACCCAACGAGGTAGCACTTACTGATTAGCCAGTAGAAAGTACTCCAGTTGAGTAGAGGTAGTGCACAAAACGGTGGCATCTTCGTGGATAAATATGCAGGGCAGGATTCATTCTGGCACGATGCTACGATGCTCCTGTCACAAAAATTAAACCTCAACAGGAAGCACTTACAGATATAAATAAAGCAGGTGCCCGAGTTGAAGCTCAAATTCTGTAACGCATTAATCAGCACAAAAAATTCGTGAGCAAGGTCGAGGCTAAGCAGGAGTGCTTTCTGCCCAGATCTACCGCCAAACATTAGCTGTAATCCCTGATGGAGGTCTTTGCATCCTTGATTTTCTCGAGCGCAATCCCCGTGTAGGTCCAGTGGCCAGGAGGTTCTTTCTCCTCATCTGCTGCTCAGATCGTGCTCTGACCCTTTATAAACAAGATACATGTGAACTCTCATGGATGCCCCGCCCGTTTTGCCCCGCCCCACATACACTAGCGGTATGCAATGTCTTCCCTCCCTTTCCCCACTGTGATGGACAGCTTACCCAAAGGACCCCGGCGCCTTTCCGGCGCGGTGGCAAAGTTACAGACACACAAGGTCACTGGAGACAATTCTTCTGGTCCTTTACGCAGCTGCAGTGTAGGAAAGGCACTATACATTTACTCAACGAGGTAGCACTTACTGATTAGCCAGTAGAAAGTACTCCAGGTGAGTAGAGGTAGTGCACAAAACGGTGGCATCTTCGTGGATAAATATGCAGGGCAGGATTTATTCTGGGACGATGCTCGTCTGCCCCTGAGAGTGACCCTGCATAGATTACAAAGGGCGCAGCAAAATCTCCGCGAGCACGCGAAATTCCGTGTGCTCACGGAGATTTCTTGCCGTTTCGCTGAATTTTGCGGAACGCAACTCCGCAAATTCCGCCCACCCCTAGTTTTGTGGCCGGGTGGGCGGTAGACCAGGGCTCCTGAGAAGGCAAGGGAGGCATTTATTGTGAGGCAGAAGCCAAGGCTTTCTGCTCCCTTAAGTGTGTCCAGTTCAAAGCTCGTGAGGTGTAATGAGTCACATAAGATAACGGCCAGCCACCCTCCTCTGGAATCTCCTCTGTCTTTCCTACTAATTGTATAGTTGGGGGGGGGAGTGCTGAACAATATCTGGATTGCACCAGTCCTTTAGCCAGGTTTCCATGACAAAGAGCAGGTCTAGTTGTTGTTCTATAATCAGGTCCCTAATGTCCTGGGCGTGCTTGCATAGTGAGAGGGCATTGATTAGCCCCCCTTTTAATTGTGCCTTGTTGGTTGGTGTGGCTATCTTGCCCCTGTTGCGAGTGCCTGTTTCTGAGATGGTAAGTTCTAGTCTACATTTGTGACAAGTAAGAGGCCCCCTTAATTTCTCAGGTGGGATTTGACAACCACAATTCCCCCTTGTGTTGAGGCTCTTTAATGTCGTTGAAGTATAAGCCATACCTGGAGAGTTTTGGGCAGCATTCCTTGCGCTTAGCGCGGCCTGAGCTCGGAAGGGCGCAGACTCTGCATTATTTTCGATCAGCTATGATGGGAGAGACTTCCCCACAGATCTTGTCTATGCTTTTATTTTGAATAAGTGAAATGGGCGTTTATATGGAAGAGAGAGGAGAATCCCATGTGACTGGTTTAAAACCAAGCTAATTGCACAAGATGGGAGAGAAGTGACGTGTTATGGCTTCTTCGTTAAAATCATTTTAAATGTATTTTTACGATTAAATTATTCTTCAAAATTAAGAAATTTCATTACCCACCCAACATGTTAGTATTGATAACTTGCATTTTCTCCTGCCACATAACACACCTGAGTTTTTTTCTAAAAAAATATTTAAATAGCAGAATATGTGACAAATAGAAGATGCCTTTTAGTGAAGTAGAACCTTCCGTTTAGGAACCAGAGTGGTAGATGTTTTACAATGGCCTTCGAAGAAAGTCATTGTCCGAATGACCACGAGAAATATGGAGGACAACACAGGTCTCTATCACTCTCAATCTCTTAACCCTGATGCCAGGATAGCTGAATCTGTGCACAGAACTGCCGAGATTATAGCTCCAAAATATATAGAATATCGTTATCACTAAAGTATTTTTGATCATTTATCCACCTTTAGCATTAGGGTTCACAAGACCCAATTCTTATGATTTTTTGCACACAAAAAAGGTCATTTGTGAGAGCAAAATCCGTTTCTTGATTCACATAATCAGAAAGGGTTAGGCGTGTTAGTTCTCCGGGGAATCTGCAACAGTCATAGAATCCCAGAGTATTTCTATAGCTCGGTATAAGTTCCTAAATTATCTGTCATGAATGTAAAACTTAGCTGTAAGCCTACAAGGGTGAATATCTACATTTTCTCTGGACGATTTGTGAATCCGGTTGACAGTATTTGAAAAGGCTCTCCAATTGATTCTTAGGTCTGGCCCATTAGAAACCTCGGCCTATGGCTGCCTAAATGACGCCAATGCTGAGAATTTAAGTCTTCACAGAGCAATAACATGGGAGCTTTGTTCTAAAGATCTTGGCTAATCCCTCCTGGGTTTATGGTGGATGGCCTGGGTCTGGCTTACCTCCTGGATACCCACATGTGTTGTCTTCGGGAAATGGGCTTCTTTTCTCCCCCTTGCTGTTTGAAGCTTTGCTCAGGAAAAAGAAGGCAACCTCAACCAATATAGTCAGTCCACAACTGGATAGAGTGATTTCAGGCCATTGATCCCAGATGGGGTACACCCCCAGTTTGTGCATTGAGACAGACCACAAAAGAAATATGAAGCTTCGGTTCACCCACCGCTCCTTGTGTCTGTGCAGGGGCTTCTGTGCCTTTAGGTGAGGCCCTGAATAACCTTAAATTCATAGGTGCAATCACAGATTGCAACCCCCTCATGGGGTTCATAACCCTCGCCTCCCGCTGAGGACTGAGATGTGGTGTAAAACAGGAAGGCAATCGACGAATGGAATAACCTTAAGTATTGCCCGGCGATGTCGCCTCTATTCCCCAAAATATGAATCAATGAAGAGGCAGGCGCTGGAGACTGGAAGGCAGGAAACAAAGCTTTATTCTCTCCGGAGGAGAACACGTCAGATCAGACCAACAGGGAATCTTCACGAGGTGCTCTACTGCATCTCTGAGGCCTGGCCTCTTATACACGCATTTATGGCAGGAAGACATTCTTTATTACAGTAAAGATACTTTGAAGTATGAAAGACATCCCTGGGATCTTCTGCTTCAGACCCGTTCCCACGCACCCTTACAGTGAGAATCCCCTCCCCATTCACCATACAGAATCGTCATCAGACGGCAGGATCAGCAGGGCATTCCGCCGGTTCCCGGAATGCATGTGGTGTGACGGATCTCATGGGGTGGGGGCCTTGATCTACTGTAACTCCTTTGAAGAGGGGCGATTCCTTACAGTCGGAGCCATAAACTGTATCCGCGGGGCTAGGTGATAGCCTGGGACCGGCCTGGACAATCGGATACGGAGGAAGAGGGGTGTCAGAGGGTGTGATAGTGTATAGGAGGAAAGGGAGGTGTCGGGCAGGCCCGGGGTGAGATTCCCAGGGAAGTGCAGCGCAGTTGGAGGGGGTTAATGGCCCGTGCACGAGAGAGAGAGAGAGAGAGGGTGACCAGTGCGGGGGGGCTTGCGAGGATGTGGAGCCGCGCTGGGGATTAGCGGTGTGCAGAGAGTGGGTCTGATCAAGGTAGCTAAAATGGCCGCCGCGGACGACGAAAGTGTGGCATTGGGAAAAAGGGCAAGATGGCGCAGACAATGTTTATCGATACAAATTAATTTTCCACAGTCCCCCCTTTTAACATTTCTCGCCAACTTGTTAATTCGGGTCGATCCCCATAATGCCACGTATTTCTGTCTCATACAAAGTTTTCATGTGTTCAGCCTGTAAGTCCAAAGTCTTTGGGCAAATGCAATTTGAAAATAATGAACACAGAGGAGGTAGACATTGGATACTTAAGCAACACCCGCATAGCACCACAATCGGAATCAGAATGAATGTGAACAACCTCCACCCCCAGGCTTTCAGTAAGTCCCAGAACCAGCTCCCAAGCGACCATCCTTCTTGCTCCCGGTGTACTTCAGAGGACAGTCTATGGAGGTGTTCGATGGCTTTGTAAACAGAAGGTGAATTGTCTGGCACGTAGGTGCAACAGCTGGACCCAATGATGCGGCATGCTCCTCCTCGGTCTGCCAGAACCACGTCTAGAACAAGGCGGTTCTGCAGAGCCACCAGGCGGACTGCCTGAAGCTCTGCGGTGTTATTGGTCAAGATGCCAGCTGTGATGTTCATGGTGGTTTCAACTGCCTGGGTCAAGTGTCGGATGGCGCGGCTGTTCGTCATCGGACCCCAGAATGGCACAAGTCCTTTCGCGGCATCCAAGAATTGTGCTCCTGTCGAGTCGGCCTGGTCGATGTCCCTTGCACGCTTTTGCCGGTGATGGCTTGCTGGGGCCACATACGTAGGTGGGAGGATGAAGGCAATGTAGCATGTGCCCCCAACCTTTGGGGAGCCAGGTGTATGCTTTGGTGCCACAAACAAAGTACATATTTGGAGAAGCAACAAAGGAGGGAGGGTCGGATGAATCCAGTGTTCTGGTGATGACGCAGGCGCTGCGGCCCACCAGTTGCGTCCCCAGGCCTTCGATGCACACAAGGCCCGAGACGTTGACAACAGACAAGGCCACTGTCAGAGTGGTGGCTGTTCGTTTCCGGAGGTAGGAGAAAGTGGGTCTGGCTGGGTTATGGAAAACTTGCATTTCCACTCGTTCTTTGGCAGGGATGTCCATGTGAATAGAGGTACCAGAGGTCAGAGGGTAAAAAGGAGTAGCGGTTCGCCCAGTCTTATTCAGCCATGCCTCGTGGTAGAAATGCAAAACAGTTCTTTCTGATGTGGCATTGTCTTTAAAGCTTTCTTGCAGAAGAATCAGCCAGGCAAGACAGGAGCCGTGGATGGAAAAGGGCGAAGGAATGAACGGGATGGAGTGTCCGGCTGCATGGGGCAGCAGCCCGCAGATCCAGCAATTAGTGGCATTAGCGGCAAGGTTGTGTTGGTGCAGCAGTTGCACAAAAGAGTTATTCCAGAACTCCCTGCGTCTCTCTCGGAGCGGTGGAGAAAGGGCAATCAGGAAGTGTTCCTTGGTAGTTATCGGCAGTTCAGTGGGGAGCAATGTTTTGTGAGCGGGTGTGCTTTCTTCGATGATCCAGAAGGTTGTCATGAGGAGGAGGCAAAAGAGAAGGGTAATGAAAACGGCTATAGTCTTTGAGTTGTGCAGTTTGTTAGTCTTTGGGTTTCGGTAGGTCCTCTTCGGATATCCAGTTGCTTCCATCATTGGGGAGTCGGGCGCTTCCATCATCTTCAGAGTGCTCGGTAGCGGGCAGAACCACCGACTTTCTCTGACTTCTCTTCGGGCAACCTTGGAGTGTGTTAGGCTACCGTTCTGAGATTTTACCCAGTCAGTGGTCTGCTTTGCCGAAGCTCCTCCCTTTTACGTAGGTTGTACCCTTCCTGGACGGTACGGTGGGATCGGGAAACTCTGCCAGTTCGAGCGTTTCTGTGTCGGTGTGACAGCTCAACGATGGTTTGTCTTTTGTCAGGAGCTCTTCCTGAGTCGCGATGTCTTCTTCCGTCGTCAGAGTTGGGGGGGCGCATTTACAATGGTGCGCATGCACCCAGTGACGCTTGCCTTCCACTCGAAGGGCCGTCCGTGTCGTGATCAGGACTTGCCAGGGGCCCGTCCACCGAGGTTCCAAGCTTTTGGCACGCTGGAAGTTGCGGATCAAGACGTGATCCCCTGGGTGAATGTCGTGTCCTGGGCCCCTGGAAGCGTCTGGGATGGCTTGTAGCACCTGTTGATGGATGACAGTTAAGGTTTTAGTGAGGGTGCACAGATAGTCAGACATTAGGACGTCTGGGACGTCATGGATCGAAGTTGGCCTAGGCGCGGCCCAAATATTCATTGGCCGCCCGAATACTACTTCGTAAGGGGTCAAGTGGTGCTTAGTGGGGGTGGAGCGCATTGACAGCAATGCCAATGGGAGGGCATCAGGCCACTTCAGTCCGGTGGAGGCAACAATCTTAGAGATTTTTAGCTTGAGTGTGGCGTTGTGTCGCTCGACCAGGCCTGCAGATTGGGGGTGGAAGACTGCGTGAAATTTCTGTTTTACACCCAATCCCTTTAAGATAAGTTGGATGACTTCAGCTATGAAGTGGGGGCCGTTGTCACTCCATAAAATCCGACAAAGGCCATATCGGGGAAAAACTCTTTTAACAGGACTTTGGCAGTGGTCATGGCAGTGTTGTCGCGTGTGGGATAGGCCTCCACCCATTTGCTGAAGGCGCACACGACAACAAGGACGTACTTCAAACCCAGGCAACGGTCTAGCTGAATGTAATCCATCTGTAGGACTTCAAAGGGATGGTCGGGGACTCCGAACCCACCCCGAGGGACAACAGTTCCTTTCCCTGGGTTGTGTTGCAAGCAGATTAAGCATTGTTGAACTAGGCGTCTAGCAGAGTCGGGAATCTTGTCGTTGTGCCAGACTCGGGTGATGAGTTCAATCATGGGGGCAGATCCTATGTGTGCTGGGGAGTGTGCCATAGTCAGTATGGGGATCAAGTAGGAATTGGGTAGCAGCCATTTGTTCGTGTCTTTTGTCAACCAGCAGCCTTCATCATCTTTCAGTCCCACCCGTGCCCATTCAGTCAGTTCTTGGGGGAGCAGGCCATTTGTATGTCTCTAATGTGCTCTCTAGCGTCCTTCCATTTTTCCGTCTGTGACCTAGTCACGTACATGCGTGTCGTCGTCCTATTCTCAGCTGTGGTTCGAGCAGTGATGTCGGCTAGTGCATTTCCTTGTCCAATGATGTCTGTCACTTTCTTGTGTGCCTGGCATTTGATGACTGCAAGTCGTTCGGGGAGGAGGACTGCTTCGGTCAAGGTAGAGACTAGATCTCCGTGAAGGATGGGTGTACCATGCGAAGTCAGGAATCCCCTTTCCTTCCATAAGAGCCCAAAATGATGAACCACCCCGAAGGCATACTGGCTGTCGGTGTAGATGTTTGCGACTTTGCCTGTTGCTAGGATGCATGCACGTGTGAGGGCAATTAGTTCTGCCGCTTGTGCGGACCGTTGGGTGATGCGGGCCGTCTCAACTACCGTCTGGGCTGTGGTGACTGCATAGGCAGCTGAGGTCGTGCCGTCGGGGAGTTTAATGCACGAGCCGTCTACCCATAGCTCTCCATCAGGGTCTGGGATGGCAGTGTCACGGAGGTCAGCTCTACTTCTAGTTTGCTCGTCCGTGAGGGTCACACAGTCATGCATAGGGGACACATTGGGGTCGTCATCGGGGAGGGGCAACAGAGTGGCAGGGTTCAGAGTGGTACATCGTTTCAACGTGATGTGGGGTGTAAGCAGAGTTAACTCGTAACCAGTCAGTCGTGCGCTAGTCAGGTGCTGAGTCTTGGTCTGGTTCAGGAGTGTGTCGACAGCATGGGGGACCAGCACAGTGAGGGAATTCGAAAGTACGATCCCCTCACTTTGTCGGATAGAGACGGCAGCGGCAGCTACCGCTCGAAGGCAGGCGGGCAGAGCTCTGGCTACAGGGTCAAGAGTGGCAGAGAAGTAGGCACAAGGGCGTTGTTTGGGACCTATGGGTTGCGTTAGGACAGACAAAGCGCACCCCTCCCTCTCGTGGGTGAAGAGGGAGAAGGGCTTGGTGTAGTCAGGGGTCCCTAGAACAGGGGCTGAGCAGAGGGCATCTCGTAGTTCTTGAAAGGAGGATTGGCATTCAGGGGTCCAAGGGAGTGGGAAGGGAACGTCTTTCGCTAACAGAGAGAGTAGAGGTCTGACTATGAGACTAAGGTTTGGCAACCACTGCCGACAGAAGGACGTGAGGCCTACTAAGGAGCGAACCTGCTTTTGAGTCTTGGGAACGGGGGTCTCTAGGATGGTCCGGATCCGATCGGGTGTGAGCTTTCTCCCGTCCTTGGACAGGAGGTGGCCTAAGTATGTCACCTGTGGTTGGCAGAACTGCAGCTTCTTCTTGGAGACCTTGTGACCATTCTCCGCGAGGAAGTGCAGGAGTTGGATGGTGGCTGTGGTGGCAAGTGGCGTAGTGTCGGCAGCCAGGAGAATGTCGTCGACATACTGGATTAACACCACTCCGTCCGGGAGCTGGACTGCGTCCAGCTGTCTCTTGAGAGCCTGGCTGTAGATGCTGGGGCTCTCAGTGTAGCCCTGGGGTGCTCTACAGAATCTATATGAACGGGCTTTTCGGGTGAAGCCGAAGAGGTATCGGCTGTCTGGATGGATGGGTATAGAAAAGAAAGCATTTTTGAGATCTATGACGGTGAAAACAGTGGCAGTGGAGGGGATCAGGGTCAAGATGGTGGTGATGTCAGAGACTACTGGGTACTGAGGTACGACTACTTTGTTTACTTCGCGGAGGTCAATGATGAAGCGATAAGCCTTCTCATCTCCCTCGCCTTGCTTCTTGACAATGGGTAGGATAGGGCTGTTACAGATATTTCTGACTACTTCCTCTACCACTCCTGCATCGACTAAGGACTGAATGATTCCTACCAATGCCTTCTCGCCCTCGGGCGATATCCGATACTGTGGGAGCTTTGGGAGCATAGCGTCTGACCGTACAGTGATGTGCACAGGGTCTATCATCATGCGTCCCTACGTCTGAGTCGGTCTTGGCCCAAAGGTACGGGGGTAAAGTGTCTAGTAAGGACAAGTCAGCGTCAGTGATGGAAAACATGCGTCGGGTGGGACAAGGTCTGAACGGATTCTGGTTATCGTACAGTATGACTCGTACTCCGTCTGGGGAACATCGAATGGTGGCTCGAAAGTGCTTCAGGAGGTCAAGACCCATAATGGCGTCGGGGGTGTTGGAAGATAGCAGGAAGGTCGTGTCCGTGATGTTGTTCTCTAAGTCAAAGGGAATCGGTGTAGATAAGGGATTAGTAGAGGGCGTTCCATCAAAGCCTATTGATGTCACGTGTGAGCCAGACAAGGGTGCCCTTGGAATCAGTCGTTTGGATAATGCACTACGTGTTGCCCCAGTGTCCACCAAAAATGGGGACTTCGTACCCAGAACCTTAGCAGTGACATAAGGACCTTGCTGGTCAACACAAAGCTCGACTGGATCCCTCCCTTGTCCCTGGCTGTCCTATGCGAAATCGCGGACGTTCTCGCAATCGGACTGCAGATACTGATTCTGTCGTGGGCGGTCAAATGTGTTAGGTCGGCTTGGTCTGTCATAGTTAGCATCATTGGTGTGTCCTCGTCCCTGGTCCCTGTTCTTTTGTCCGTTTGTCCCATCCCTAGCCTCTCGGTTCTTGTTTGCTTCATGAAGGACCGGGCACTGCGACTTCCAGTGACCGTATCCTTTACAAAACGCGCATTGGTTTTCATCTAAGTCCCTTCGGCTTGTATAGGGTATGGGCATTCGTTCTCTGGAGGGTGTATTTTTAGGGGCTGTCGGCTGGTAGTTCCCCTTGGAGGGTTCCCTACCTATCGTCACCCCCTGCAGTTGAGCTATCATGACCCGCTCTTTCAACTCCTTCTTTTTACGTTCGGATGCCCTATCATTCTCATTCTTCTGATGTTCATAGTATTGGGCCATCTGGAGGATAGCCGTGGGCTTAGAGGCTGCCCAACTGCTTTCGCTCGCCTGCAATTTTTGAGAAACTTCTTGCACCAGGCCTTTCACGAAATTCTGAACGAACAAGTGGTGTCCGGTTGCAGTGGCCATATCTTGGCCGCTGTAGTCGGAGAACACCGTTTCGAACCTAGAGAAGTATTCCGAAGCGTCTTCTTGTGGTTTCTGTCTACAGGCCGTCACTATTGACCAGTCTATTTTCTTCTCGGGAATCAGGGTCTTGAGTTTCTGGACGATCTTGTCCGGGAGTTCAAGGATGGCCGTTACGGGTTTCTGCCCGGCTCCTCGTTGCTTGTCGAACTCATCGAGTTGTTTCCAGGTATGTCCGAACAGCTCAAGGTGGTCGACCTTGCGGATCTGCTTCCACACATCAGCTGGCAGACATAACCCGAAGAACAAATCGAGGTCCGTTAGGGTCATGATAGTGGAACCTAAGGCTGTACCTAGTTCAGTGTAGAAGGCGGTGGGGTTTTTTCGTAAATCGGGCAGAGATTTTCGGAACGTCAGAATATCCTGTCGATCCCATGGTTGGTAGACCCAGTTGTACACTATCCTCCCTTTTGCATCATTATGGTTAACATCATCGTGTGTTCCCTGACCTCGTGGGGGGACCCAATAGGGGGCGGCCTCTCTTATCGGCATCATGGTGCTAGGTTGCTCTATTCGTGGTTCGGCCGCTACGGATGTCGTAGGTTTAGCTTCCACCTCTGATTCAGTGAGGTGGCAGAAAACCCTAAGTGTACGCGCAAGGAGGTCCGTCACGTCACACTCGCCCTCATCCCCGATATCAATTTTTCTATACAGAGTCGTTAGGCTCTCGGGACCTCTATCTCGATATCGGTCCTCATAAGCGTTTAGGACATGATAACATAATCGTACGACAAAGTGTCGTCTGTGGCTTCCCGCATATGAGTTGAATATATCCATAACGTGTTCCTCCTTCTCCTTTCGTTCTACTAGTGTCCTGACTACCTTGTCAATCCTCTCTTGCTCGTTTTTGCCCAACCTCTTCGTCCTTGTGGGTTCTGTGTTTTGGGCCTCATGGTCATCTAATATTGCTGCTTGTTTTGTATCTGGTGCGAGGGATTCCGCCGGTGCGGAGGCCTTGGGGGCCGAGGCCCTGGCGCTACTCTCGTCTGTGCTTGGGGGTCGCGAGTGTTGCGCTGAAGGTTGGGAAGGGGCATATGGAGGGGGCATGTAGATGATCGGAGGACCTAATAAGAGATCATCGTTGGTTCGCTGTTTCGAAGGTAATTCAGGGTAGAGCGCAGAGGGTGTTCTAACAGGACACTGGCTCGGTGTTTCGATCTCTTGTTTTCGCTTAGCCTCCTCTCTCTTCTTTATTTCTTCCTCTAGTTTCTTTGCAGCTAGGTGGGCTGCTTTACGTAGCTCTTTGTCTAACCTAGCTTCCTCTTTCTTCTTTCGCTGTACAGTTTCTTTGCGCCACAGGCCAACGCTGTCTAGCATGGTCGGTGTCGTTCTACGAGTTTTTAGGGCTTCATCTAGTGCATCTAGTTTGCTTTCTTCAAAGGATCCTATCAGTGGCCACTGACTCTGGGGTTCCTTCTTCGTATACCTGTGCCATAATTTGCAATATGCTATAGCGACTAGTCCATGCTTTGTGAACATGTCTTTGTTAGGGGTGCCTTCCAGTGGGACTGGATGATCCACCTCTAACAAGCGGTCCGGGCTGAACCAGCTACCACTCAGTGGGGAGAAGATAGGCATGACAGATTACAAAGGGGGACAAAAGTCCGCGTTACCTACCCTTCACTACCTGCAAAAGACTAGGCAGAATATTGCTATTCCAGGTTGTTTGCAGACAATAAATGTTTCAAGAGAACTAGATCCAAATAAATAATCAGTGGGAAGAAGATAGGCACGACAGATTACAAAGGGGGACAAAGGTCCGCGTTACCCATCCTTCACTATCTGTAAAGGGAGAGAGAATATTCCTATCCCTCGCCGTTTGTAGACAGGGAATGCCTCAAAAGGAGCTACTCTGATACTCAAAGAAAAAGGGAGCTACCCTTGATAATCAATCAAACAAACAATCAGTGGGGAGAAAAGATAGGTACGACAGATTACAAAGGGGGACAAAGTCTGCGTTACCCACCCTTCACTGTTCACAAAGGAAGATAGAGTATTTGTACTCTTCCTCGTTTGTAAGCAGCAAATGTCTCAAAGAACCGTTATCGTTTCACAATTTGTCGTTTTGTACGACCTTACCCGGACCGCATGGGCAGTTTCCTGTCCTCCGAATCCAGCGCCCGATCGTCCTCTATCTTCTATCGCGGCACTCCTGATGGTTCCCAGTCAGGACCGTAGATCACTCGAGAGAGGTCTGTTCGGAACCAGTGAAGTTCGGATGATCGGCTGTCAGACGAGGGTCTATCGGACAGGAGCTCTCCCGATCGTTGCAGTCGTTCACTCTGTCGTCAGGACCTCTCCCACTGGATCCACGTGTCGCTGATGGGCCCCACGTTGGGCGCCAATTGTAAAACAGGAAGGCAATCGACGAATGGAATAACCTTAAGTATTGCCCGGCGATGTCGCCTCTATTCCCCAAAATATGAATCAATGAAGAGGCAGGCGCTGGAGACTGGAAGGCAGGAAACAAAGGTTTATTCTCTCCGGAGGAGAAACACGTCAGATCAGACCAACAGGGAATCTTCACGAGGTGCTCTACTGCATCTCTGAGGCCTGGACTCTTATACACGCATTTATGGCAGGAAGACATTCTTTATTACAGTAAAGATACTTTGAAGTATGAAAGACATCCCTGGGATCTTCTGCTTCAGACCCGTTCCCACGCACCCTTACAGTGAGAATCCCCTCCCCATTCACCATACAGAATCGTCATCAGACGGCAGGATCAGCAGGGCATTCCGCCGGTTCCCGGAATGCATGTGGTGTGACGGATCTCATGGGGTGGGGGCCTTGATCTACTGTAACTCCTTTGAAGAGGGGCGATTCCTTACAGTCGGGGCCATAAACTGTATCCGCAGGGCTAGGTGATAGCCTGGGACCGGCCTGGACAATCGGATACGGAGGAAGAGGGGTGTCAGAGGGTGTGATAGTGTATAGGAGGAAAGGGAGGTGTCGGGCAGGCCCGGGGTGAGAGTCCCAGGGAAGTGCAGCGCAGTTGGAGGGGGTTAATGGCCCGTGCACGAGAGAGAGAGAGAGAGGGTGACCAGTGCGGGGGGGGGCTTGCGAGGATGTGGAGCCGCGCTGGGGATTAGCGGTGTGCAGAGAGTGGGTCTGATCAAGGTAGCTAAAATGGCCGCCGCGGACGACGAAAGTGTGGCATTGGGAAAAAGGGCAAGATGGCGCAGACAATGTTTATCGATACAAATTAATTTTCCACAGTGGGTGCCTCCGCAACACTGCTGGCAGTGCTGCCCATCCCACGCTGTCCGTATCTATGACTCAGGTTCTGCAGAGTCCTTGACTGCATCCCCCATGCTGGGTCCCACGAGAGTCTATATGACCTATGCCAAAGTGTGCGGTGCTGGGGAGAGAGGGAGCCAGCTGTGCATCATCTCTCCCGGGTGGTACTCAGTGCTCCTCACAGGTGTTCTGCTCATGTGACACTGAACTTCCTTGTTCACCTTCGCCCACACCCACATACAAACGAGGGAATCCCACTTAACATTGCCAGGGACTAACTGCTCACCCGCACAATGGGTATTACAGAAGCAGCAGGTTAAAATATTTACCATTCTGGAATACCAAATGATACCGGGTTGCAAAAATGGGCTTACGTCCAGTTGTGGTCCTGGTGCAGTTCCTCTCACCTGGCCCTAGTTGTTTACCCAAGCATAGAACGAACGTGCAACGATTTAACCTCCCTCCCTGGATAAGGGCAGGAGCAGGAAATATATATAAGCACAAATTGCTCTTTAGAGTAACCTAAAATGCCAGGCAAGGCAGATTATCACAATGTACTTCATTCCATAGCAGCCCAGTCAGAGGAACACGAGGTGTGCGTATTGCATTCACATTCATCTGAGACTAATTAGACATCTCTACTCCTTCAAATATTCCTTGTAGATTTTCACTCAATTTTTCCCTCTTCATCTGCTCTCTTGTCTTGTCCTTACCTCCTTCCTCTGCCTTGCCTTCCTTCCGTGTCCTCCTCAGAGCCTCCCCCTCCTCTCTCGACGTGAACGTTCTAACGGTGACAGTTGGAAAGCTCTGAGGAAGTGCTTTGGCGCAAGGAGGGGATGTGGGCGGAGCAAGGTGCGTGTTGTCCGGTAAAACTCTCAATACACATTTTTAGGTCGAGCATTCGAGACCTCTTGTATATACTTTAGTATATACTTATATGTGTATGTACTTTGTGGGCTCTGGAGATCAGCCCTAGGACTTGTCTGCTTCCGCTTAGGGACTTTTTTTTCTGTTCAACTGCCTCTATTTAACTGTCTTGATAGAAAACGACCAGCAGAGGTCAGTAAAATACCACAATTGCTTTCTGCTGAGGGACTTTCTTTTTTTTTCTGGCAACTGCCTCTATTTAACTCTCTTGATAGAAAACGACCAGCAGAGGTCAGTAAAATACCAGAATCACTTTAGCATTCTCTAGATTCCAGTCCATAGAAATTGTCTTCCACGAGCACCCGTAGACAATAATATTTTTTTCAAATCTTGTATTTTCAGTGATATGACCACGAAGGCCCTGATTTTATATTAAAAACAGAGCTTTGGACTATACCATTTCCCGCTACCGGCAATATTTCTCTCCATGCGTTCCCATACCTGGCATGTCGTGCCGTTTGGTGCTTACTTTACCTTCATGTTATAGAACAGTAGATGTTTCAGCACCCAGGCTAATGTGCTGCAAAGCTAAATACATATAAGGTCCCAAAGGCGAGACCAATTGCATTGCAAATGCTTGTTACTATAAATGCTGCTCCGAGTGCTTGATTCCAACCACACCCTACTGCTGAGCTGCACTCACAGAACTCAATATCTTCAACTCAGGTATACCGCTCTCTAGCCCTGCTGCCTCACAGGCGGTCAGCTGTTTGCCACATGGCGGAGTTACCTTGGCCTACTAAAATCTAAATGCGTACTGCCAGCAGTGTGATTAGCTAGGAAGAAATTAATGGGCTCTCTCTGTGACTTCTTGGTTCGCACTTGCGACCGTGGCGCTATAGAAAATGACGCCTCCTTCCTGCAGAACGTGGTGAGGGGCCCCTGACTCTCCGATATCTCACATTCATAGACCTGACCTGGGTCTGAAGGGAGCCCCCTTTAGTGTATGGATTATGCACCTGCTTTGGGAACCCTGTCACATAGATACAATGCAAACAGAAACCCAACAGAATCGGCGTGGAAAGTGCTGTCACCACCCACCTCATGGGGGTTGCCAGTATCGTTGCAAGGATGCAGTGGCCCCTGTGCAAGCCGGGAGAATGCCCCCTTTAATTGCTGTTGGGGTACTAAAATACAGAAATTATCAGGGTTCAATGGGCCCCTCAGAGCACCAGTGCACTTCATCTGCTGCAGCAATGGTAGCTACGCCCCAGGGGGTTGCTAAGACCCCTGAACTTTGACAGTGCCACTCCTACCTCTCCTCCTCCTCAGTCCTCTTTTTTAAGGAGCACTCCCTTACTAAGGTAACCGGAACCTTCCTCTTATGGCGGTGATTACGCTAACTTGCACTCCTACCTTCCCTACTAAGTATTAGCGTAAGCGATCGATCTTTTATTTACCTAAAGTGGTTGAGGGGAAGGAAACAACTCAAACAGATATTAACAATGTCGTCATGCCTGAAAAGATCACTGACTCCAAAGTGCAGTTTGAATATTTATTATAAGGCCAAACACAATTGGATGTAAATACATCTCAATAGCAAAGTATATAGGTACAGAAAAATTAATACGGAGCCGATTTTGCGGATATAAGTAATTCGGCCCAAAAGACAAATGATTATAAATTCCAAAATGACAATGCAACACAATATAGATGCAATGTTCAGCTCTTGACTCATTGAAAGAAATCAAAATCTTTCCCTACACTACTCTATATGAGGGCCCTTCCTGTCTCTCTTCTATCGTTCCCCAATGGTGTCAGCACGTGTGCCTTCCTAAGAAGTACTCACGTCAAATGGGTCGTTTAGCTTAAGGCTATGGAGCTCGCTCTAAGATGCTCCTTCTTCTCCGAAAGCTAGCAGAAGTCTGGTCTCTCTGTCCCTGCGCATCATACAAAAAGATGGGATCCAACTAACATTGCGTCACTGTTTCTTAAAATTTTCCATTAGACCTCTATGCAGTAGCTGGTTCTCTTTTGAATTAATGATATCTTCTTCCAGTGGCCTTGGCTGCCAGACAGACCCGATACACAAGGCATCCTCCCTTCTCGCTTCCAGCTATCTTCAAAGACATTCCGGATCTCTCCTTAACTCTGAAAATAACGATGTGTATTCTTGCACCTGCAACAGGGTGAGAACATTCGAACTTCGAACACAACAATGATTTAATTATTTATTTCTCGAGAGCAAGGAGAATCACACATTAACTTTGGGCCTATATTTCAGACAACTTAAACTAACCATCATTACGATATATAAAAATAATATTGTCCTGCACATTATGCATGGAGAAATCATAATACATACACAATTCTACTTAAATGCGTTCACTAGTTTCAACATTAAACGATTCAATTAAATGTTTCTTAATAATCAAAAACACTGCAAACAATACGAATACATGAGAGTGCGTTTAACCCATAAGTATAGTGCACTCATACAAATAGAGTGCTATCAGTGCTCTATCAGTTCCCCCCTCTTATGACTAGTGTCATAACACCAACTTTCTATTCTTCTGTAATTTCTCCTTGTAGAAGAGACCGACCTAAACAGGAGCTGTGGCTTGCCGACCCTGTCTAAATCGTTCTAACCCTTTAAGGTGCTGGTAATATATGTCCTGCAGCTGCTCAAGTTGGTGCTCCCGCTTTCTCAAAACAGTTTCCTGATGTCGTGCCCTTTGCCATTTGTAAGCCTTGATGGCTCCTAATAGGACGATTATACAAATGACAGCTATTATAATAGGCTTCAAAATATATCCCATTATTCCTTGTCCCAAACTTCCAAACCAACTGCCTATCTTGCCGAAGCCTTTCCCCACTTGTTCCCAGAGTCCTTCAGCAGCCATCTCACGTAACTCTTGGTGTATATCTGAAATATTATTGATGCATTTCCTTATATCCCGACTGTTGTCAGGAATATAAGTGCAGCACTGTTGAACTCTCAATAATTTGCAGACTCCTCCGGCTTTTACTAGCAGCACATCTAGGGCAAGACGGTTTTGCAAAACCATAGCCCTTATCGAAACCATCTCCCCATCTACAAGTAGTAGAATCTGAGCTGTATTTATGAAGAGCTTATCCACTAATGTTGCCAGCTTTCTAATTTTCAAATCATTCAGAATCACACCCATACTCGGTATTATAGCTCCAAATATGTCTCCAATCACTTCTCCTGCACTCGCTCCACGTTTCCCTCTTTGAGGTCTCCTTCTCTCTAGGGGCCATAGATCATTCACATGGAAAATCTTGGGAAATACCACAGCCAAATAGCAGGTGCCGTACCAATTCTTGGGCAACTTCACATAGGCATTCTTTCCACATACAAAATACACATTGGGCACTACTGTTATTTTATCCAATATTTCCTTTCTGATTGATTCTTCGATCAAGAAGACATGCTCACAATCACTCTCACCAACAAATATCTTATCATAAGATGTGGTCGGGTGCCTAATGCACAATTTTCCTTTCTGCTGGAAATCTAATGCTATGGGTCCAAAACTCCCCTTTGCTTTATGATCTAATTCTTCTTTGGTCCATGGGGTAACCTTGTGCTTTGGATCTGGTCTAAATAGTGTCAGTCTATGTCGATCTTCTATCTGATCTATAAATTTCTTTTCAATGTCAGTTAACATGCAGGTCAAATTATGTTTATGGGCATAGGATGTATCTAAAGTAATGGTAGGCACAAAATACTTTGACATTCGCTCTACTTCCTTATAGTAATCATATTTATTCATGTATTTCAGAACGGGGACTTCCGAGAGTACCACATCATAATTAGAGAAATAGTACTCGAAGTGTGCCTTGCTGTAAAACATACTCAATAACACACTACATGTAATGCCATAAGTCACAGGCAAATGATGATATCGAATGCCTTCCTCTACTGAGGCGGGTAGTTGCATACACACATAGCAATCCTTCGCTTCCATGGTATCCACATACTCATACAATAATCGAGCATATGCATTCAAAGTGAAATCACCCTTTGACAAATCAACATGTAATCTACGACTAGTTTCCTTAATCATTTCTAGATCCCTTGCGGATGCATCCTCATCTATCTCAGCGAATGGTGTGGTGAGTGTGGCTTGTACCCTATTCTGTCCATCATCCTGCGATCCAACTAGAGATGTAACAATCACCACAGTTATAACAATAAGCACCACTACAATGAGGGTGCCAATGATGCACTTCCGTTTGCGTGTTGATTTTTCGGACACCATGGTTTCTACTGATTGTTCCGAAGCACAAAAGGGGAAACACAGTCTCTTTCTGCTTTCTTTGTTTGAACAATGTCTTTCCCACTTCTCTCCTCTCATGCAATTAATGTCCAAGTTCATTCGATTGATACTAAACCTATTGAAGAGATGTAGTCAGCCCTACTCCTCACTCCATCATCTACTAGAAAGTCCCTAACTTTAAATCTTCTTAAACTGGGGTCTAGGTTATCTTCTTTCTAAGGCCTAATATTTTCTCTCATTACAATTCAGGCTTCATCGTTAATGATATTTGATCCAAGTATTTCGAGAACAAATTGCAAAATCTCCGCACAAATTTCTCCTAGTTCTTGCGCAGTAAGCTGTTGGCCAAATGAAGGGAAAACAACCTGATTGAGGATCAGGAAACGCAATCCACTCAGCTTTGGAGGATTTGGAACTTGCAGAGTTAGCTTTCCAAATACTTCTACGCCTGGGACCAACAACTGTATTTCAATCGTGAGGGTGTCCCCTTCGTAGCTCACCGTACCAGCTCCCAACCTCCCGGACTTCGCTGGGCTCTTCATTTGCAGCCAGGTACGTCCACTCAGGAGATGCGTATCTTCGAGACGCTATTCTTTCTCTTCTGGAACGTCTCAGACCATCCGGTCTTTCTTCAGCGTCACTTTGATCTGATTCAGATGTTTCAGGAATCGGAGTGAGATCTTTCTCAGATGCAAGCCGTATATTCCGCCTTTCTTTTTTTTCTGGCCACTTTTCTGCTCTGGCATCTGTTCTCCTCTCTTCCTCTTGATCTGATCTTTCTGCAATGGACAGCTCACTTTGATCTGGGACACAGCTCACTTCTGCAATATCCTCTATTTCAGGATCTGGACTCAGTTCAGGAGCATTCAGCTCTCATCTCTCATGCTCACTTGGCTGTTCTGTTTCATCCGAAACCCTTACAGCTGGGTTTGTGCCTTCGTCGTTGTCTGTATCAGGTTCACACACACTCCTTGGAACCAGGGAACTCTCTTCCTCCGCAGGCGCTTGAACTCGGCGAGTGTGGGAAGCGTGGATCCAATTCGGCAATCCTCCACACTTCACAGCGGTACTTGTGACCAATATCACCTGATAGGGTCCTCGCCAGCGAACATCAAGACAACTCTTCCTTATGTGCTTACGTACTGGCACCCAGTCACCAGGATTAAGATCATGCAGCAGGTCTCTCGAGGTGGATGCAGTCGCAGCCTCGACCTGGTGGGATATAGAAGTAACAACATCAGCCAGTCCTCTACAATAATCCAACACTAAATCATCAGAGATGTTTATTAATGCTGTAGCTGGCACCATAGGCAAACACACAGCTCTTCCGGTCAAAATTCTGTGGGGAGAAAGCCCTGTTCTCCTATCAGGAGTGCTACACAGACTCATCAGCACCAGGGGCAACGCATCCGGCCACTTCAATGAAGTGGACGAACACACCTTT
The DNA here is from genome assembly GCA_963921515.1 of Calotriton arnoldi. Classification (NCBI taxonomy): domain Eukaryota; kingdom Metazoa; phylum Chordata; class Amphibia; order Caudata; family Salamandridae; genus Calotriton; species Calotriton arnoldi. The sequence goes on along the minus strand of CAWUFW010019732.1, from coordinate 62,902 downwards.
GCCACTCTTGACTTGATGGTGCCATTAACCTGCTCTACTAGGCCTGAAGCCTCGGGCCTGTAGCTACAATGCAGTCTTTGATCAATATTTAAAGTAGAGCACAACAACTTCATGATTTCACTGTGGAAATGAGTTCCTCTATCTGTCTCCACTGATGTCGGGAAACCGTACCGCGGAATCAGTTCTCTTAATAACAATTTTGCTACTGTGAGACTATCACATCGTCTAGTTGGATATGCTTCCACCCACCGTGAAAAGATACACACCACCACCAAAACATATCTCAACCTATTGCACCTCGGCATCTCAATAAAGTCTAACTGTATCCTATTGAAGGGACCCCCAGATCTTCCAATGTGACTCATTCCGACCACAGTTCTCTTTCCAACATTCATCTGTTGACAAGTAACACACCTGTGACATACCGTTTCAGCCCACACACGAAAGCGTGGATTAAACCACGTCTGCCTGAACACTCGTACCATAGCATCTCTTCCCAGATGAACTGCTCCATGAATTTGTCTTGCCATTGGGCTCAGTAGGCAATTGGGTAATACTGCTCTCTCATCTGTGGACACCCAAATGCCATCATCTCTTTTTGTGCAACCTGCTCTGATCCATGAAGCGGCTTCCTCTTCTGGGACTTCATCCTGCAATCACTTTACCTCATCCCAAGTATCGGCTATAGCTAACATCATGCTGAGCTCGGTCTCTTCTGTGCTCTCGCCTACATATTCTCCATTGAAAATACAAACATGTTCAGCGCAAAATCGTGCTACTTCATCTGCGTAATTGTTGCCCTTAGTAACAAAGTCTTCTCCCTTTCCATGAGCTGCACATTTAACAACTGCTATCTCTTTGGGTTTCTGCAAAGCTTCCAATAGTTGGCGCACATACTCGCCATTGCGTATAGGTGATCCTGAGGACGTTAGAAACCCCCTCTGTGACCATAACTGCCCAAAATCATGAACCACACCAAATCCGTGTTGACTGTCTGTATACACAGTCACTCGGATATCTGCTGCAACGATACAGGCACATGTCAAAGCGACAATTTCGGCCACCTGAGCAGAGAATACTCTATTTAAACAGGCAGCTTCCACTACTCCCATGATGGTGCACACATCAAACGCTGCTCTCAAATACCCTTCATTGTCTCTTATGCATGAACCGTCAACAAAAAGGATCAAATCAGATTGGGGCAAAGGTTCATCGACAATGTCAGGTCTGGGTTTGGTGGATAGGTCAGTGACATCTAGGCAGTCATGCTCTTCACAATCCTCATCTCCTTCCTCCTGCGGAATAGGTAACAATGTAGCAGGGTTCAGAGTGGTACAACGTCTCAGGGTAACATTATCAGCAGCCAAGATAACCTGCTCATACTTGGTAAGTCTGTTGTTGGTCAGATATTTTGTTTTCGTTCGAGTCATCAATAGTTCTACTGAATGGGGCACATAAACAATGAGCGGATAACCCATCACTATGCTTTCACATCTCTCAATGCTGACACCAGTTGCAGCAACGGATTTCAGACATCCGGGCAACGCAGACGCTACAGGATCTAATGTAGCTGAGAAGTAGGCTACTGGTCTACGGACACCCCCATGTATCTGCACTAGGACTGCTAATGCACATCCCTCCTTTTCACAGCAAAAGAGCAAAAACGCTTTGTTATAATACGGCATTCCGAGAGCTGGAGCACGACAGATACTTTCCTTCAGCTCACGGAAGGCTCTCAAGCACTCGTCGTCCCATGGTACCGGATCACTAACATCCTTTCGAGTCAGTTTCAACAGAGGCTTTGCTTGCAAGGAAAAATTTGGGATCCACTGTCGACAATAGCCGACCATTCCCAAAAACATGCGGACTTCTTTTTGTGTTTTCGGAGTTCCCATTTGCAGAATCGCCTCTATGCGATCTGGTGACACCCTTCGTTTTCCTTTCTCAATTCGATGACCTAAGTACTGAACTTTGGACAAACAATACTGCAATTTGTTTGGAGACACTTTGTGTCCATTCTCTGCCAAATGATTCAGCAGTGCCACAGTGTCAATCCTGCAAGCGTCCTCAGTCTCTGAAGCGACCAAAAGGTCGTCTATATATTGCACTAAGACTGAGTTGTGGGCCATCACCAGTCCTTCAAGATTCTTTTTCAGACATTGACTAAAAATGGAAGGGCTTTCTGTATACCCCTGAGGGATTCTGTTCCATGTTAATACACGATCGTCCATCCTAAATGCAAATAAATACTGACTTTCTTCATGCAATGGTATAGAGAAAAATGTGTGACACAAATCTATCACTGTAAACCATTCTGCTTTGCATGGTATCTGGAATAGAATAACAGCTTGATTCGGTACCACAGGACAACATGGGATCACAATTTCATTAACCCGACGCAGATCTTGCACTATTCTGTACTTGCCACTTGGCTTTTGCAGTCCCATGATAGGTGAATTGCAGGGACTTCCTCTTATCTCCTTAAGAATACCTTGGGCAATCATAGTCTCAATCACAGGTCTTATGCCGGCCACAGTTTCGGGAGTCAACTTATACTGTGGCGTTCGTGGGAATTCAGCATTGGGTTTAACCTGTATCTTAACTGGCTCAACCCCTCTCATCAGACCCACATCCTCGCCCGTGAAATCTTACACTTTCAGATCAACTGAATCTCTCAAGTCATGTGGCAATTCTGCTGTTGTGAGCACCACAAATATTTCTGCACACAGACTCATGTTAGCCATTTTGAAATCAGCATCGTCATCATATGTTTGCAATTCTACACCTCTTGGAGTGCATGATATAGTACAATTGAGCTTGCACAGAAGGTCTCGTCCCAAAAGACAGACCAGGCTCGAATTGCACACTACAAATTGATGTCTATCCCGGAATGGTCCTATTCTCACGGGTAATTCGTCTGTCAATGGATTGGTCATTTTCTGATTACTAACCCCCACTACTTGAATCGATCGTCCCGAAAGGGTTAAATTTGAGACTACTTCAGTTCTTACTGTGGAGCGAGCAGCTCCAGTGTCTAATAAGAAAGTAACAGGATATCCATTCACGTCTGCATCTACAAACGGTCCACTCTGATCTACTTCTAGAATCGCATCTAAAGTGCATTCCTCGTGCACCCCCCTCTGGCACTCCTGTGAATCTTGATGTTTATCAAACCGGTCTTGTATTTCAAAATAAGGCATCTGATGGTATAACTGATTATGCATGGGTATCCTAGGGGGTTGAGGTACTTGCACTTGCAGCTCATATCCTCCTCCATACATAGACCTTGGTCTTGTCACAGTATTGACAGCCTCGGTCAACTGTCCCTCTCCTTCCATCTGTATCTGATTTGCTGGATTTGATCTACACTCGCGCTTCCAATGCCCGATTTTGTGACAATAATGACAGGCAGTGATTCTTTTCTGTTGAGCCACCCAGTCACTTGTACCTGAATTCATTCCTCTTCCTCTACCCTGACCAGGTTGGGTTATCATCTGTTGTCCCATTCCTCTTCCACCTCCTCTACCTCTACCTTGACCTCCTCCAAACCCTTGCGTCGTATCAGCGTTTCTCAACTGCAACAACATCAACTTATCCTTCAACTTCTTCTGTGTCGATTCCACTTGATCACTACAATACTTAGCATAACGCAGAATCTCATCCACCGATTTATTCTGCCAACTGATCAAGTGCTGCTGTATCATCAAGCTAATGTCGGATTTCAGTCCCAAAACAAACTTCGAGACAAACTGTCCCATATCTTTCTGTTCAATTGTATCTAATCCACTATGCTGCTTAAAAGCCAACAACAATCGTTCGTAATAATCATGTACTGATTCTTTAGAATCTTGGGTGGTGCGATCAATCTTCAACCAATCAACAGTTTGAGGAGCTACCTTCGATTGCAGCCATGTAATCAATCACTTGCTCATATTTTCTCATTACATCAGGTGAGGGACCATGAGTCAATGAATCTCTAGGTGGCTCTACAGTAGGCCACTCAATGGCAATCTTACATGCTGCCCACAAATCCGCCGGCACTCCGATATCAAATAAGGTGTTCAAATCAATCCACAATGCCTTCGAAATCTTTACAAACCTGTCTATTTGCTTGTACCACTCAGCAGGTTTTTCCCTCAGCCGAGGAAAATCATTCGTACACGCTGCTAAATCACCCCTGCTCCATGGCACATGTACATACCCCCCATTCTTTCCATCTATCTAAATCTCTCCATGTCCGCATTCCCATCACTAGTTCTCTAATTTGTGCTTTCAATCCACTCGTTCGCTTCTCTTCCAAATCCTTATCTGAGTAATTTAATCTGCAAGAACCCTGTGTCAGCTTAGTCTTTGACAAATCAACCTCATATCTTTGTGCCAAAAGCAACAAGGCATCATAAGCTCGTTTAGCCTTTCTTGTCATGTCCTTTGCTACGAACAATAGTTTGCTCGAGTCATATGTATCAATTTTGATCAGGGGCAGATTACCTTCAATCACCTCATCTAGTTCTGCCTTTAATCGTACCACATCTAACATTGGCACCTTTATTGCACTTTTTAACACTTTCTGAATTTCCTCTTTTCGTGTATCTTCCCTGTCACAACTTTGGGTTCTCCTAGGAACTGCACCCGCTTCTGTCTTCAAATCTGGGCGTCTCTCTCTTTCACAACTTCGACTTCTCCAATGGTCACCTGCACAAATCACCTGTGGCCCAAACATTACTTTAGGAGCTTCTTGTCTCTTGCTTATCTCTTCCCTCGGCATCATTGATTCTCTCACTGGTTGAACCCACATTTGAAGGTCAGACCTAGAATTCGCTAGAGCACCTGTCCGTTCTCGTTCTACCCCACTATCCATTCTTGAGGGATCAGCTGTAGCTGGCAGTGGAGTACTAGATTCTACTGGTATTCGACAGAAACCTGTCCCACTCATGGCAAGACTCCCTCCAGACATTGTCTCTTCCCCTTCACTTATGTGCTGAGGACTGTCCTCAGTTCTTTCTCTAGGAGTATATATCGGAACCACTGGCCCTATTGTGACTGGTACCGACAAAGCATCTGGCAACTGCATGTTTCCTACAGGCGGTTCTGGATCACTGTTTGAATACCTTTCTCCTCCTGACCCTCCCGGAATGCGTACCATTGAAATCTTGCCTCTTACTCCTGCCGGTTGTTCCTCTGAACCCAGTTGTCCCACACTTAAAAGCTCTTCTGATGGGCGCGACCTCTCTGTCTCTGATTTAGAGTCGCACGGTGGAGGACGTTCTGCTTGCAATCTATCAAGAAAGCTGTCATCTGTATCACTGTCCCCCTCTGTCTTCTTTTTCCCTTCAACCCCCTCTCCTACTGTGAGAAGTGGGTACAAACGTTCTCCCTCTATAGTATCTACTCTCCATCTCTTCAACTGAGCATCCCATCTAGCATCATGATATGCCTTCATTGCTTTTCTCATCCTCCCACGTGAAGCATCTCTCTTTTTTACTAGAGCTGCTCTCATCCATGCATCTAATGCCTCAAATTGTGTGGGTCTAGGGGGAGGTTTCAATGCATTCATCACCCCCCTAAGCTGGGTCAGCACCTCCATACGAAAAGACCCATAACGAGGGAAAGCCAATTCACCCTCTTTCTCTGTAATTTTATGCCAATTCTGAAGCCACACGATAGTATGAAGTCCTACATTCGTTGCCATGTAATGTGCCGGTGTGTCCTCTGGCAGGGCTTCCTCCACTACTCGAGTCACTACCCCTGTGTCACCTCTACAGAAATCTGGCAATACCCTAAAACATCTCATTGTTAAATCAATCAATTGCAAGCTCCAAATTACGCTGTTCCACTGCTAATGAACTTCCACCAATCCCAGCGCGGCGTTACACCAACCAACCTATCACAGCGCGGCGCACCCTGACGTCACTTCTCACTCCTTGCAGCGGCTCACCCGCCTTTACAATTTCACCGCAAACGCTCATACACACATTCGTACCACAAGTAACTGTATAACCAAAAGTTATTCAACCAAGTAACTGTTCCTACACAATTACAATAACTTACAGTCACATAAACAAGTAATTGTCTGTCACTGAAGATCGATAGAACACTCTCACAAGAACATTCAGCCGTAGTGACCCCCGACCTGCGTTGGTCACTCAATCGCTGTAGTCTACCCCCGGTACTGGGAGGCTTTCTACCGCGACCTATTCCTCATTCACACAAAGTTCCCTAACACAAGTGGATTGTTGATAGCGCTTCACAACACCCATATTTAATTAGACAATTACAATACAAAACTATCCCGGGATCTTGGACTTCTCTTGAGTCCGCTCACCAAAACTTAAACCAAAAACCACATTCACTCAACATACATCCCAACTCCGCAAGACATCATCCACTTACTCATTACCGCAATCTAACACCACAATGCCTTTCATACTCACGCCACCACTGTTTCCGCCGCACCATCAACGTCCGCCAGTCTCCGATCTCCTCCACTCCACTTCAGGGCTCACCGACCTTCCGACCTTCGACCCTACTCCTAAGTACTCCCCTCACCTTAGAGGCAAACCACTTTCAAGGTAAACCATCCTCTGCTACCATTTGATTACGCTAACTTGCACACCTACGTTCCCTACTAAGTATTAGCGTAAGCGATCGATCTTTTATTTACCTAAAGTGGTTGAGGGGAAGGAAACAACTCAAACAGATATTAACAATGTCGTCATGCCTGAAAAGATCACTGACTCCAAAGTGCAGTTTGAATATTTATTATAAGGCCAAAAACAATTGGATGTAAATACATCTCAATAGCAAAGTATATAGGTACAGAAAAATTAATACAGAGCCGATTTTGCGGATATAAGTAATTCAGCCCAAAAGACAAATGATTATAAATTCCAAAATGACAATGCAACACAATATAGATGCAATGTTCAGCTCTCGACTCATTGAAAGAAATCAAAATCTTTCCCTACACTACTCTATATGAGGGCCCTTCCTGTCTCTCTTCTATCGTTCCCCAATGGTGTCAGCACGTGTGCATTCCTAAGAAGTCCTCACGTCAAATGGGTCGTTTAGCTTAAGGCTATGGAGCTCGCTAGATGCTCCTTCTTCTCCAAAAGCTAGCAGAAGTCTGGTCTCTCTGTCCCTGCGCATCATACAAAAAGATGGGATCCAACTAACATTGCGTCACTGTTTCTTAAAATTTTCCATTAGACCTCTATGCAGTAGCTGGTTCTCTTTTGAATTAATGATATCTTCTTCCAGTGGCCTTGGCTTCCAGACAGACCCGATAACTCTGAAAATAACGATGTGTATTCTTGCACCTGCAACAGGGTGAGAACATTCGAACTTCGAACACAACAATGATTTAATTATTTATTTCTCGAGAGCAAGAAGAATCACACATTAACTTTGGGCCTATATTTCAGACAACTTAAACTAACCATCATTACGATATATAAAAATAATATTGTCCTGCACATTATGCATGGAGGAATCATAATACATACACAATTCTTCTTAAATGCGTTCACTAGTTTCAACATTAAACGATTCAATTAAATGTTTCTTAATAATCAAAAACACTGCAAACAATACGAATACATGAGAGTGCGTTTAACCCATGAGTATAGTGCACTCATACAAATAGAGTGCTATCAGCGCTCTATCAGCGGTGTGGCCCTCACTGTGGATGTTTCAACCCTTCAGGTACTCATGGGGGAATAGCAGAAGTGTCGACTTCTTGGCTCTTGCACAGCGGGTGTGCAGAGGCCACTCAGCTATGAGGCCCCAGGTGACTGACTATCTCGCTGTGTCGGTAGGCAATGGCTGTTCACCAACTCTCTCTAGCCCAGTCAGCAGCTGAACTCCTCTCTTTGCTCTAGATTCAAGAATTTGTACTCTCTTGCATTCAATCACCAGCAGCGAGCACGCTGCAGTAACACACACATTTACACTGAGTTTCAGAGTTTCACCGGCCGTAAGTGGAGAACCCTGAAAACCAGGGGATATTGAGCTGTTTTCAGGATTTGGTGGTTAGGGTATCCTCAGTTCAGCCAGCCCTGAAGCCATTCCCAGGAGAGGAACAGACAGTCCTCTAGACAGACACATGATTTACTGCTGAAGAGAAATATGCTCAGGGGTGCCGAGTCACATCCTGAAGCGCAGGAGTATTGTAGAACTGTAAAATCACTTGCCTTTAGCCAATATATTTGAAATTGTGCTCTAAAATGAATCGTTTTCCTCAATTAAAAAAAGTTACTTCCTGGACCCAGAACCCCTCCATCCCAAAAAGCATCCAAGAGACGGACTGATTGCTTTGCTACTATTGTGAGATATAATGTGGGGATCCTAGCTCTCAGTCCAGACTTACAAGTGTCCATAATCTGTTCGAAATAGCAGACATGGTAGAATGTTATTTTTTTTTAACAAGTAGTGGATGTTTCACAAATCAGCACCATCTACTTTATTTTAATAAAATCTCTATTTTGTATTTTTACGTTTTTCATTCAGATTCATTTGTCCGTAGCCTAAATTTATTGGATAGACGTGTGTTTCTCTTCAAGAAATCAATGACGGCAAATGCAAAAAAATATATATAATAAGTTTGATAGAAAATGTATGCTTTGTCTAAAATAGTGCATAGATTTATTTATTTATTTACTTGAGTTTTATATAGCGCTGGCTAGACCCGTAGGTATCAGAGCGCTTTACATGAGGCGAGTTACATAGGTTACAAATTACACATTGTTACAGAAGGTACATCCGTTACAGGTTACATCCGTTGGTTCAAGGCGTGTAGAAGGGTAAGGGGGTAATGTAAAAGGGTAACAGGGAGGGTGATTAATCGAAGCATAGGCATAAGGATAAATAAAGCAGGCAGGGGGAGCGAAATTCAGGGGAGAGGTGAAAGGAATAGGGGGAGGTAGGCAGAGAATGACGGAGGGAAGAGGTGGGGGAGGGGGTAGCAGACACGGCGTGGAGACGAGGAGGTAACTGTGTCTGACGTCAGGCTGGGTGTGAGACGGCTCCCCGCGGAGAAGGGATCATTCCCAGTCCTCCGTTAAGTGTGATTCCCTTGACGCGGTGGACTCTCTCAGCGGGCTCGCTGAGACTCCAGGGCATAGATGCTGGGTCCCTCCCCAACAAGGGGAGAGGAGTGCTTTGGTCACGGGCACACTCAGAAGACTGAAGGAGGGAAGAGGTGGGGGGAGGGGGTAGAAGACCCAGCCTGAGTAAAGTGTCCGACGTCCGGCAGGGTAGGATACGGTTCCCAGTGGAAAGGGGATCAATCCCCATCCTCCACTATGTGTGACACCCTTATCACTATGGACTCTCCCAGAGGGGTCTCTGAGACTCCAGGGCAAAGATGCTGGATCCATCCCCAACAAGGGGAGTAGGAGTGCTTTGGACAAGGGTATACTTAGGAAGCTCGTTGGCTAGACCCGGAGGAAACAGAGCGCTTGACATAAGCGATTACACAAGTAACATAAGCGTAGATGCAGATTGCATAGAACAAGAAAAACATCGGAAATGAGGTGGAGCAAGGTGTAAACAATAGGAAAAAGTAGCAATAGAGTAGAGGGGGGAGGGAATAGGGCAGAAGCATTAGTTTAAATTAATATCAAATTCCGCAGATCAACAGTTATAAAGTTACATCAGTTATTAGAGAATAAAACATAGCATAGAGAAAACCGAGTTATAAAATTACATCTGTAGCTAGGACATTACATAAAATCGAGAGCAAGTCCTGTAGAGCATGGGGGGGGGATAGTAAAGGGGTTTTCATGAAGATCCGTACTACAGGGGATATCAAAGAAATAGTCCGAGTATGAGAGTCTACAAACCGGAAGGGGACCGGTGATAAGACAACAACTAATGCCGTACATCATCGCTACGTCGTGTCGAAAAATAAATGGCGAGGATCCGAACGGGTCACAAGGGTGATTCACCATGACCAAAACAAGTAGTGAAGGGTGTATGAGTCGTTAAAAAGGGGTTGACTAATGCCGTGGTCAAAGCGGCACAGGCGGAGACCAGCGGCAAGAATCGATCAAGGGGATCTGTCGTAGACGCCAGATGGGGGATCCAAGTTGTGAGCCCCAAATAAACTTGAACAAAATGGCGGGATTGCGGGAGAGACAGAGATCAGGACACAAAGTCATTACGGAGAAACACAAAGTCACTAAGGAAATATACCCCGGGAGCAGGGCTGAAATGTGGAAGGCAGCCACCAGAATTGGCGGGAGGAAGGCTGGAGGGCGCCGAAGTTAATGTCGGGACATCGTCGACAGGGGGATGATCCGGAAGGGGCTGCGGTATGCCAAGCAACAGAGGTCGGGTCCGGAAGTTGGGCAAGTCCAGGGCTAAATCGTGGGACCGACAGCACTCACCGCAGGCTCCGGTTTCCAGCCATGCATCACACCGGAGCAGCTCCTCACAGGCTGCCCGCCGCAATCACCACTCCTCCCGGTCCCTCACCGCCGTCGGCCGCCCTTCACCAAAAACCTTGCCACTCGCCTCACTGTGATGGGGAGCCTCCATTGAGTAGAGCCTCCGCAGTAGACAAGGCATAAAGGCTGAGACCTGATGGTGGGTGTCGGGCTGCAAATCTGGGAGGCGTCGCGGGGCATTCCGGGCAGGGTCAGCAGAGAGCAGATCAAGAGGTCGAGTCCAGGAGGGGGGAGGCGGTCAGAGGGGGGGGAGAGCCGCCAGCACAAACTCCACAGCTGCGAGGCATCTCTGCCGAGCCAGCGGCCATGTTGGCAAAGGCTCCGTGGGCACTCCCTCAAGAGACTCGGAGGGTGCGAAGCAGGTCACCCGGATCGTTACCTGGGGTCCGCAATGAGAGGAGCAATAGGTCAAATCCTGGAGGAGGGTGGCGGTCGGAGGGGGGAGAGCCGCCAGCTCAAACCCCACGGCAGCGCGGCATCTCTGCCGAACAAGCGGCCATGTTGGTAAAGGCTCCGTGGGTGCTCCCTCATGAAACTTGAAGGGTGCAAAGCAGGCCACCCGGATCGTTCTTGGGGTCCGCAATGCGTGGAAAAATAGGTCAAATCCTTGAGGAGGGTGGCGGTCGGATGGGGGAGAGCCGCCAGCTCAAACTTCACAGCAGCGAGGCATCTCCATCGAGCCAGTGGCCATGATGGTAGAGGCTCCATGGGCGCTCCCTCGAGAAACTCGGCGGGTGTGCAGCAGGCTACCCGGATAACTCCAAGAGGAAAGGAAGGCACCGGAGTGCAGGCACAAGATCAACCATAGGTTGGGAGGCAGAGGGGAGAGAGAGACCTGGGGCAAGTGCCAGAGTCAGTTCCCCGTCGGAGGAGCTTCCGGCCGGAGCTCCTCACCCGGCGGCCATCTTCATCCATAGATGTTTTCACTTACCGCTAATTTCTACATCTGAACTATTAGTTTAGCTCTGCTTTCCAGGACAGATCATCAGCATTTTACTGTCTTCTTTGGGAATCACTGCCTCCTATCAGATTGCGATGGCATGCAATCCTGCTCTGTTGCTTGTGCCTTCTGTTTCTTGGTACAATATAGTATCACCCACTCCTGCAATGCTGCTTGAATAGTCTTTTTCGTACCGCATTACGATCAGGGGTGGGCGAATAATTCCACTCCGCCGGCGAAGTTTGCAGAGTTTTGCCCACTCCGCCTTCCGCTTGGAATGTGAAGTTCCGGTAAACTCCACAAATTGCACGTGGAGGAGTTTTTTCTCGTGCGCGGCTCGCCCAAGTTAAGTTGGCAAGCACGAGCGAGAATTTGCACCCACTAGCACGATTTTCCAGCGCTAGAACACCTTTCAGCGAGATTTCTCAACACAGGTGGTTGCAGCAGGCCCATTCACGTTGAGAAAGCTGCTGCTCGAGTAGAAAATCTACTCGAGCGGCAGAAAGAAGCAGCGCACTCTGGTGTTCTGGTTGGTGCAGTTCACGTTGATTTTAGCTCCCAGCGCTAAAAATCAGCTCGAGGTGCGTGATCGCTGAATTCTGCCTGCTCGTGGAACTCCGTGGAATCTTGCAGAGTTTTTATGTAACTCCGCATAATTCCACGGAGTGAAACTCTGATTTCCGCCCACCGCTAATTACGATGTTATACACTCCTGCAGTGTTGATTGGGTTGTCTTCCTAGTAGTGCATGATATCACACATGCCTGCACTGTTGTCAGGGCTTTCAACTTTCTGGCAGATTATAGTGTCACACACGCCTGCACTGTTGCTGGGGTTTTCGGGTTTCTGACAGGCTATGCTGTCACACACCCCTGGACTGTTGCCAGGGCTGTCTGGCACATTATGATGCCACTCACGCTTGCTGTGACTTTATTTTTTATGGCAGGTTATGATGTTACACTTTCCTGCACTGTTGCTGATGCTGTCTTCTTTGTGCCAGTTTGTGATTTCGCACACTCTGTCACTGTTGCTCAAGCTTTCTGGTTTTTCTCACAGTATGATGTCACACACTCCTGCACAGTTGCTTGGTCGTTCTGCTTGCCGGTACAGTATTATGTCTCATACTCAATCAATTAGAATTTGTAGAGCACAGCGCTGTCACCCCTAGGGGTATCTGGGTGCTGAGGGTGCGAGGTCTCAGTCGAAAAGCTAGGTCTTGAGTTTCTTTCTGAAGCCCATCAGGGAGGGTGCTGTTTGAAGGTGGAGGGGCAGGCCGTACCAGGTCTTGGCGGCGATGTGGGAGAAGGAGCAGCCCCCGCTGCGGCTGCAACCACTGTGAGGGTGTGAGCAAGGGCTATTTATTTATTTGCGAAGTTTTATATAGCGCTGGCTAGACCCGGAGGTATCAGAGCGCTTTACATGAGGATCAGAGCATTACAGGTTACATAGTTACATCAATTACAGGCTTCAATTAAAGACATAGGAGAAAACAAAAACATGATATGCGGGGAGGGAAGGAAACACAACGGGGCGACGAAGAAAACAATGTCAGATGTCCGGCTGGGTAGGTGTCGGCCGAGGGGGTGAACCAGAGCCAAAACTCCTCCATAGCTGCATAGGACAGCTCCACCGGGCATCGGCCAAGGTTGCTCGGGCTCAGAGGTAAGTACAAACAGTTATGGTATCCGCCCAGGGGGCATCGTCAAAGTTCCATCGAAAGGCCCTGGTCCTGGTGTTACTGGGAAGCGTCGTCCGCTACGTTCTCCAGCTGGCCCCCAGGACAAAAGTGGTGAGAGGAGAGGTGGCAGGGACAGATTCCAAGGTCGGCGGAATTGTAGGACAACCCAGCCTCCAGCTTATTTGGCATGGACGCACCACTAGTATTGCATCTCGCCCATCCCCCACGCTTCCACTGAGCTCACCTCAGGTAGGGTGTCTCCAATTGCAGTGGCGGCTCCCTCACTCCGCTTCGCCGTATCTGGTCCTCACCGGTTTATTAGGTTTATTGGGGGGGGGGATTGGGGCCGCTATCTGATGGTTAAACGGGGGTCGGCGACTGTAGGTAGGTTTCAGTGTGCCTGTGGTTGTTTCCTGCACCGGGTGCGGCGGCCATGTTGAAGTCAGGCACGCAGATGCAGAGGTGTCCTTCCTGCGGTGCCCCCAGATGCCTCCATCAACCAGAGCGAACTGCTCACTAAGCATCTATGTGCCCCTTTGGTATCCCTGCAGACACCACCAGCCCCGCCACTACCTGCTCTAAAGTGGATCGTTCGTGGTTCGGACGGCCGCCATGTTGAAATCAGGCATCGCATCTCTATGCGCTCCGCTGTGTTCGCCCTAAATTATGGGAGGCATTGTTCCTCGTCTCCGCACAGCGCTAGAGCCTGGAAAGAATGTTTCAGCAGGGCTAGTGGTAACAGCCACTCGTAGGTTTCACTGTCCGACTATCTTCAATCCCCAGGCCCTCAACTCCTCCCCACAACCCTCCACGCCACCTTCGACTTGCGTAGTTTCTGGGGGGGGAGGCCAGAAGGGATATTGAATGTCTTAGCCTAATATTTAATGGCGATCATTGGCGAGTGAATCGAGATGCCGCCGAGAAGTACAATGATTGCCCCCGGGTGGCGGCGTCTCAGTGGGCCCGGACTGTAGATGGGGGTCGGAGGGGGGGGTTCGTGCCCGTTTCGCCGCAGGGCCCGCAAACCCGGTCCGCCTGGAAGATGGAAGAGCGTCCCCCGCGGCCTATGGGTTTCCCACGGGTCTCAGGGAAGCCTGGGCCGATCACTCCTCACCTCGTTTTTGACTCGGGGGGGGTCAAGATGGTCTGTTCCGCTTCGTCAGAGACCCGCAGTCCACGATTTTCCTCCGCTGCCTGCCGCGCGGGACCCGCGGCAGACCTGGCATTTCTTCTCGTGTACAGCCGTGGACTCGTGAATCAGCAAGCCCGCCTCAGAGTTCCATGATGCAGTATGTAGGAGTCGGTCCGGCTCCCATATGATTTCGCCTCAGTTCCCCGCAGCCGCTGGTCTGTCACGTGGAATCTGGAGGGTCTTACGGCACAGAGGCCTCGATCACATCACAGGAGGGACGCTATTTATCGGTGGTAATGCGTTTTTATGTCGTATTTTCAGCCCGGATCTCCTGAGCCTCAGCTTCAGGCGGCCATCTTAGGCGCGCGCTACTGAGGAGGAGCGCAGGTGTCTTGCGGATAGATGGAAGTTAAATCGGTGGTTGATGTAGGTCGGTCCTTGTTCATGTAGGGCTTTGTAGGCGTGCATGAGGATGTTGAACTGGCATCCCTTCTGAATGGGAAGCCAGTGGAGGTTTCTGAGGTGGGAGGTGATGTGGTTCTGTATGGGGAGGCTCAGGATGAGTCTGGCTGCAGCCTTCTGTGTGGTCTGGAGTCTTCTGAGGAGCTGGGGCAACACTCATGCACTGTTGCTGGGGCTTTCTAGCCCGTCACAGATTACAATGTCACACATTACAGATAATGATGTCACACATTTTGCATTATTGACTAGGCTCTTTTGTTGAGCAGACTAACTTCTACCCTTGAGATTCCTGTTTTGCTTCGACATTATCATAACACACTGCAGTAAGGAATTTTACAGTAATACCAAGATATTTTTTAAAAAGCACTATCTAAGAGCGTCTCAATGTATGTTGGGCCCGTAGGTTCTGGTTTAGGTTTTGAACCTCCCAGTTTTGTACCTCCCAGTGGCTGCCTTCAACATTTTGAACAGGTGCAGTACCGAAGCTAAGACAGCACAGCGCCTAGTGTGTGCGCATTCAAGACATCTTTGAAGAAGTTGGCACCTCTGTACTTGTCTAAACATGGTTGCTTATGTTGGGTCTAGGCTGCTACAAAATACAATTAGCTGCTGCATAATGGCTATTTCTCAATATGTGGAAACCAAAGAACCAAGAGAAACAGCAGGTCCTGAGTGGCAGCAGCAGCGTTTTCAGAATGACAGTGTGGAACAAAGCCAATGTTAGAATGGCATCAGAACTCGCATATCTACTCATTCATCCACCTACACATTCCTCTCAGTGACTTACGCTCCCACTCCAGAGATTTGTCTGTAAGCCACATCACTGATGACTTAACTGTCCATGCACTGTGTGAGAAATAAAAGCTTATACAAGCCTATCCTGTTGGTTCTGTTTTTCGTGGAATGGAAGATTACTCTTGCATCCTTCTGTGCGAGAAGGAAGCTTGCCTTGCTTTTCCCAGACTGTAGTTGTTCTGCGAAGAGGTAAAGTTTGTACTACTGCTGCTCAATTTGTACCTGCCCTGGAATGGGAACACTTATACTACTGCTGCCAAAGCTCTACTTTTCCTCTGAAGAAGAAAAGCGTGCATTGTTTTTGCCCAAGGTGCACCTCTTCTGTGAAGGAGTGTTTACAATGCTGTTGCCCCATGTTATGAAAAAACAAAGGCCCTATGAACCAGAGGCTGTTTCACAGTATACTATGTGAAATACCTGTAGGCCTGGGGAAGCACCTCATCCCATAAGGGCAATCTTCGAGTGCCAAAACATGTTGAGGGAAAAGAGAAGCATGGACCGTTGTTTGAACATCCTGTTTTTAGGTCTCGCCTACGCAGCGCGCATGCGCTGTTTAGGAGGGCCTTTAGCCATCGCTCTGCTCATTTTCAAGCACACACTTGTGCTTGTGGCGGCATCCACCTTGAGGGAGCGAGCAGGGGCGCGCCACAAGCACGAGTGCAGTGCTTGAAAATGAGCAGACTGCGCGCGCACGCACGCAAGCACCACTCCCTGGCTTGTTTAGGTTGAGCCTCGTTTTTTTTTTCCCCTGCTCCCTGTATACCCCGCTCTGCCCTCATTCCCCCCAACCCTCCCTCCTCCCAGTGCTCGTTAAGTATGCAGAATCGGCACTTCATCTTTCCCCGGGTCTCCCCTTCCGAGCTGCCCTTTCTCTGCAGCTGATCCTTGTGCGCGGCTGCAGCCTGGGAGCGCTCTGCGCGATGACAGCCTGGCAGCCCAGGGCCGATCACGGGGCTTCCCCGTGCCCTGTCCCAGGACTGCTGCGTTCCCGCTCCCTCCTTCGGCGATGTAGGGGTGCCCCCAGTGCAGCCAGGGACCTCCGCCACACCTCCTAGGGAAACTTTCTAACTCTGCGGCGTCCTGTTCATATCTGTCCCAGGGAAGCCCGCAGCCACGCTGCTCCCATCCATGCTTCTCTTTAGGGATGTTTATGTCTGAGTGAGAGGACGTGTGTAGCTGAGCAGGAGGATTGCTGCTGGGAGGCCGAAAACTTTACCGCGTGCTGCTACCAAGAACTCCTCGGCTCCTCGCGCACACGCCTCCCAAATGAATGGCTTGCACAGCAGCCCGGCTGCTCACGTTGTACGGGATCAGCCTACCTGATGCACAGCAGCCAGTGGACACGTGCGGGCTGGAGATTAGCGCAGCGCTTGCACTCTCACACTCGAGTTCAAAACATCACAGGCAGGATTGGTGATATAGGCTAATTTACTGCACTTATATATCGCTTTGTACCTCTGAGGAGACCTGGGTGCTTCTTTGCTCTTTTGAAGTTAGTCAGTATTGTGTGATCCTGGACACATTTGTCAATCCCTTTGTTGTGTATCCTCTCCCCTGTTCTGACCAAATGTAGGAGGCTTAAGAACACAAGCATTGGCATAGCCAATAGGTCTTGCCTTTGGGACCTGCTGCATAACTAAAAAATACTTATAAGGTCCCAAAGGCGAGACCTATTGGCTATGCCAATGCTTGTTTAATTATGTGGTAGGGAGACACTAGTAAAAAACATTTTTAGCTAACAAACACAATTTTAATATAGGTCAGACACAGGAAGAACATAAATGTCAACATAGTGGACATAACCTCGTGCAAACTGGGGATCCCATAACAAGGAGACCGTACAGCCAATGAACAGTGGTACCCTTGGTTGCTTCCCAGTGCTCCACGTGAAACCCCCTGATAAAGCATACCAAACTGGGCAGGTGAGGGTTTATCATCCTATATGAGTACACAAATGCATTGTAATTCCATTAGTGCTTTCACTCTTTTCCAGTAGTGTTGTATTTGTTATATGTTTGCAGAGAGTTTACAATAGTCCTTACAACTTGTCTGTCTCTCTTTAGTGCATTAGATACCTCTGTTGTACCTGTCCTGTATGTGTGAGAGAATTGTTGATGTTCTTCTGCTGCTGCCACCTGTCCTTTACCTATCATTTATGTTATGGAAATACGCTGATGCTTTCATTGTACCATTATTGTGTTTGGAAACTTGGTTCCTGCATCCCAGCTGCAGGTGGTTGAAAATTCATTTTTGAGAAGCGTGCTCAATGTACCAGCTATCAGTGCTTCTGAGACTCTGCATGAGGAAGTGGGCATGGGGTATATCTCAGATTTGATTAGACTTCGCCCTTTGCTACTCTAGCTGTCTATTTGGCTCAAGGAGAATCTATCTCTGAATAGGATCATTACACGAAACTGCTTGGCCCTGGATGGCAGGTTGAGCATCCCCTGGTTTGCCTATATTAGGTGGATCTTTAAGTCATTGGGTCGCCCTGAGTTGTTTACACACCCGGAAGCTATAGTTAGTGGGGACATCCAATGGCTTAAACAGGCTTTTCCTGACATGGTTGCTGCAGACCGAGAGGCTAGGGCCCTCTTAAAGTATTTTGTTCATCATTTTGTAATGATAAAATCAGTTCCTGGAGGAGAACGTTATCTGGCTTTGCAGATTATTAGCTTATTTTATAATTAACCTTTTTCATCAGCTCCTGTTGCCCAAAGGATATTGGTGTAAAATTTCAGAACTCCTGCCTGTATTTGTGATGTTATCTCCATTCCTGATACATTTCATATCGTCATGGTTTGTTCAATTTGTAGCCATCTTAGGCATAGATTTATTTGCCTACTCCTCCTACCTATGAACTTTACACAAGTGAGGCCTGCCTTTCTTTTCCTGCAGTTGTTAAATTCCCCCACAGTTTTTTTTAAATTTGACTCGTTTTTGATCTGCAGTCATTCAGGGGCGATGATTTTTTGTGACCCAGGTGTCTTATGTTGTGTATAATAAGTCTGTTATTTATTTGTATGCGGAATTCCAATGTTTTTATTTGTATTTTGTGGTTTTTAGATGTTTTTTAAGTATTTGAATTGTTGTATTTTGCTGATAGGCATTTTTATTATTTGCTATATTGTATGCTTTTATGATTTTCCTGAAAAATCGAATAAGGCTATTAATTCATTGATTCATTCAACTTGGTATAAAACTTTCCGCTGCACAAAAGACAAAAAGATTTGGATTGCCAACATTGGTTTTAATGCATGACGTGAACAAAAGAGAGAATCCTCACAAGATAAATGAGCAGAATTTACTTTTGGTTTTATGTATGAAACAAGCAGTTTTTTAAACGGACTAGGCACGTTTGTAAAATTAGAAAATAAGTGGCACCCTACCATGTATAACACCTTTGGCCAATACTGGCATTTTAGCCACCAGCACTCTGTATGCTGATGTTTTGAGCCCTTAATGAAACTGTTAAAAGCAAAACTACAAGTTCCACATTGCAAAATGTTGTTGACTTTAAATCCTGGAATGGTTGATTTTATGATATGTCATAGTGCTAATTGGCAGACTTGTGAAGTGCAAAATAAAATCTAATTCCTGAATTTCTGCCTTTGTTCATGTAGACAATCACAGGTTAAACATCCCAGAGGACGAGAGGGCAGGGGTACTTTTTCAAGTAAATATAGCATCTCACTGTTCATGGATTAACATCAGCGCTCTTTGGAAAACCATCATGCATACTAAAGAAGACTATTTTCTAGAGCAATGCAGGCAGTAGCAGTTAGATGTGTTTCAAGAGAGACAGAGAAAGGAAAAACAATGTGCGGGCACCCCTCTTCCTGAGCCCTTCCTCAGCCTAGCGGTTGGTGTGATTTAGGTGGAGCTCTTTAAGCACTACTGGGATTCTCCCTGCCATGGAAAGGAGCAGCACGTGCTGCTGATGCTGCCCCGCAAGAGCCTCCAGTTATCCCTCCCCTTCCACAGTTTTTCATGCCCTCTGCTCCAGATCTGCATTAATACAGTGCATGGCTGCTAATTAGTGATGCTTGTACCACGTTCCAGCCAGTGCTTAATTTGAGCCGGTGGTTTCCGATGCTCGGCACCCACACTTTATTGACAACACAGGACTTATGACAGCTACCACATGGTGGCGCTGTTAGTGTAATATAGAGATAACCACAACAACAGTTGTTTATTAAGCAAATAGACATTATAACAACTGATATCTGCCTTCCAAGCCATTCTTACAGCTTTGTTGGGGCCTTGAACAGTCTGAATTGTCACACTTATAGCAGTGTGATGGCTAGTGGTTGTGTAAGTACTGTCATTGGCAGCGACGGCAGTGGCAAAGGGTGGTGCAAACTTGGGTGGCCTCCTCACAAGGGCACTGGCACATATTTTTTACAAATTAAGCACTGGCTCCAGCACGAGCAGCATAGGCACTAATCATGGTCAAGATCTACCCAAAAGATGCTGCAGGCTCCGAACTTTGCCTGTCTCAGTAGCCAGCCCATCTGGTCCTGTCTCTGATTAACCACTTATCCCTTTCCACTAGTTCCAATCCGTTATTGGTTTACTTAACATTTCCCCATCTGGCTACGAAAATAGGATGGCTTTCCTATTGCTTTTCGATTATGGTCATTTTCTACCGTGCACAGATTTTAATACAATAAATGGAACCCTCCCCTTTTACCTTCAACTTAAAATCGTTGGCCAACTTGTAGTGTGCATCAGATTGACAAGATCATATTAAGATGACAAAAAATGTCATTAAATGTCAGTGCACTTTATAATAATGTGCATCTCTACCACTACAAAAAAATATGTCTGCAATCAAAAACTGTGTTTTATAGCAATAGGGGTGCCTATCTTCCTGCATATGAGAAACATGATTTTACGTTTCTTCAACAGACTGATGATGACTGCTGGATTTTGCTCTTCAGACATTGCTCAATGTTACTAGTGAGGGCCTATTTCTGGGGATAAAGTAAACCTTGAGATCACTGCTACATTCGCCATTCAGTTATTTGAAGTTATAACAGAACTTCAGGCCTGCACTGAGTAATACGTTTGGAGGAAAGGTGTAAGGATGGAGTTCAGCACATAAGAAAGGTGATACCTCTGAAATATAATAACATGACTACTATTTGTAGGGCACATGTTTACCCTAGAGGGTATCTTGGAGCTGAAAGAAATGAAGCATATTGTTACCCAACTCAGTGGTACTTATTGTATCCACCTCGCCAGATTAAAGGCTGATGCGGACCCTCTAGGCACCCGTGACCATGAGGTTAGACATAGATCATGGCAGTGGATGCATTACCCTGATAGAGATCTGAGTGTAGATACATTAAAATAACTAATACCTGCCAACCAAGCCATTCTTCTAGCTTTTGGGGCCTGGAATAGTCCAAACTGTTGCACTTGTAGGAGTGTGATGGTTAGTAGTTGTGTTGGTACTATAATTGGCAGCGCTGGCCGGGGCAACAGGTGGTGCGAGCTGCAGTGGCCCCTGGCAAGGGCCCTGGCACTTATCTTTTTACATAGTAATCACTAGTGTAGAGCCATATCATGTTCAGAATTGAATCACTGGTGAAGGTGAATCTAGTTTGGGAACCACAAAGACACCTAGGGGATATGGTAACCCAGCAAACCTGTGGCCTCATTTCACATTTGCTGCTTGCAAAATACTGGTCACAATTTCCGACTAGTAAATAATTTTATGAACCGACCTATGTAAAATAGCTTGGTTCACAAAATCCAGGTTTGGAGGGGGGCACAATCCAAACTGTCTCATTATTATTCATGTGGTAGGTCACAAATTACGACTCACTCTGATTGGAGGCCATCGAAGTGGTGGTGGTCCGCTGGGGCCAGCAGACCACCATGTCTGTGATTGCCTTTCAATAAAGTAAACTTTTTCTTCAAATGCAGCTCGTTTTCCATAAAGGAAACAAACACTCATTTAAAAGAATAGTTAACTTTTTTTTTAAAAAGTTTGTTTGAGAGTTGGCAGTGGTACCCTGGATCAAACAAACATTTTTTAACATTCAGAAGGGGTCTCAGAGGGACCCCTTCCCTTTTGCGTATGGGTTACCATGTCAACTTGGGAGTCCATAACTTTTCAATAATTTACATCTTCTATTTCGGTCCTAAACTATTGATACACATGGATGAGAATCACTATTTGGAAGGGATGCCTACAACACACGATTTCCAAATAGTGTTTCCTTATCCCTGTCGAAACACATTTTATGAGTCAAAAAACTGCTAAAATGGAGTTAGTACGTTGCAAAAAGCATTTCTGTACTCACAAACTCCGAATTGCAGCTTTTGTAACCAAAAAACTGCTTTGTACATATGGCCCCTAGTTAAAGTAACAATGTGATGGGCTACATTTCTGGTAACTCTCACCAACATCTCTCCCTGATGTAAGGGTGAAAACAGTCTGCTCTCATCCATGTATTATTTCCAATCGTGCAAGTGTTTTTCCAAAAGCAAAAATAAACGTAAGTGTATCTAATCAGACAAACAAAAGGAAACAAGTCTTACAAAGATAAGAGAAGAGTGTATGAGGATGTCATGGAGGCTGATAAAAAGAAACTGCAGATGTTGTGTAGGGAGGGGAGGGGGGCTGCGGAGTGGGGTGGAGGGGACTAGTGTCAGTGGGCCTGCAGCACAAGGCACTCTGATTGATGCAAGGATATAAACCACACCTGGCTGGCTGTTCCCAGATCCATGAACTAAAGGAAGGGAGTTCCAGCTCAGAAGTAATGTTTAATGCTTTGCAGTGCTGATTTATGGATGTTTACTCTACTTAATTCTGTAGTCAGTAATGAGGAGCGCCTTTGTTTCTGGCGGGCTGTATTTTATCACTTTTGGATGGCACTATTAAACACATGTGCATCTGGTCCACAGGGTAAGATAGGTCATACTAGACAAGACTGTTGAATGTGATTTATTGGGTACTTGGCTAAGCAGTGTACAGAAGCGGCCTAAAAAAGGAGCACCATGAAAGGAAAACTAACATCTGTAAATCATGCTCAAAATATGATGCTATAGACTGATGCAGAGATATCCAACATAAGTCCCCAAGGCCGGATCCATTCTGGATTTTCGGGATAACCACCGACTATGATGTCTTCTTGTATAATTCATCATTTGTAAATGTTTCTTATGTGGATATACTAAAAGCTTGGTGCGGGTCCAGCCTTCTTGGACTTGGCCAACCCTGCATTAGTGGAACTAGCACAAGTTGGCATATGTGGTGTGGAAAGGTTCAGATTGAAGTCCTCAAGATGATAAAATACGCCATCTGTACTGAGACCATTTTTTTATATGTAGTGATATAACTTGTTCTGTGTTTTGACAGCACAGCTGTCAAAACGACCTATTGTATACCCTTTACATACAGTCAATCAATCAATCAATCACGGCATTTATAGAGCGCGCTACTCACCCGGGAGGGTCTCAAGGCGCTGGGGGAGGGGGTAAGTTACTGCTCGAACAGCCAGGTCTTGAGCTGCTTCCTGAAGGAGAGATGGTCCTGGGTTCGCCGAAGGTGAGTGGGGAGGAGTTCCAGGTCTTGGCTGCCAGGTAGGAGAAGGATCTTCCTCCGGCGGTGGTTCTGCGGATGCGTGGTACGGTGGCGAGGGCGTGGCTGGTTGATCGTAGCTGGCGTGTGGGCGTGTAGAAGGTCATGCGGTCGTTGAGGTACTTTGGGCCCAGGTCGTGGAGGGCCTTGTGTGCGTGGGTGAGGAGTCTGAACGTGATTCTCTTGCTGACGGGGAGCCAGTGCAGGTCTTTCAGGTGCACGGTGATGTGGCTGTGTCGGGGGATGTCCAGGATGAGTCGTGCGGAGGCGTTCTGGATGCGCTGGAGTCTCTTTTGAAGTTTGGCTGTGGTTCCGGCGTAGAGGGTGTTCCCATAGTCCAGTCGGCTGGTGACGAGTGCCTGGGTGACGGTCTTCCTGGTTTCAGTGGGGATCCATCTGAAGATCTTGCGGAGCATGCGCAGGGTGTTGAAGCATGAAGATGAGACGGCGTTGACTTGTCTGGTCATCGACAGGGAGGAGTCCAGGATGAAGCCCAGGTTGCGTGCGTGGTCCGTTGGCTTGGGCGCGGTGCCCAGGGTCGGGGGCCACCAGGAGTCGTCCCAGGCGGAGGGTGATGAGCCCAGGATGAGGACTTCCGTCTTATCTGAGTTCAGTTTAAGGCGGCTGTTCCTCATCCAGTCGGCGACGTCTCTCATCCCGTCGTGTAGGTTGGCTCTGGCGGTGGTGGGGTCGTTGGTGAGGGAGAGGATCAGCTGGGTGTCGTCGGCGTAGGAGATGATGTTGAGGTTGTGTCGGCGTGCGATGGCTGCGAGGGGGCTCATGTAGACGTTGAAGAGGGTTGGGCTGAGTGAGGATCCTTGTGGAACGCCGCAGATGACTTCGGTGGCTTCGGATCTGAACGGGGGAGGCGGACTCTCTGGGTTCTTCCGGCGAGGAACGAGATGATCCATTCCAGTGCTTTCTCTCGGATTCCGATGTTGCTGAGGCGCTTCACTAGGGTGCGGTGGCAGACGGTGTCGAACGCCGCAGAGAGGTCCAAGAGGATGAGGGCAGCTGTTTCCCCGTTGTCGGTTAGGGTTCTGATGTCGTCGGTGGCTGCGATAAGGGCGGTCTCGGTGCTGTGGTTGGCCCGAAGCCCGGACTGCGAGGGGTCGAGGGATCCATTCGTCTCGAGGAAGGCGGCAAGCTGTCTGTTGACGGTCTTCTCGATGACTTTGGCCGGAAACGGAAGGAGCGAGATGGGACGGTAGTTCTTGAGGTCGGTGGGGTCCGCCGTTGGTTTCTTCAGGAGGGCGGT
The DNA here is from genome assembly GCA_963921515.1 of Calotriton arnoldi. Taxonomy (NCBI): domain Eukaryota; kingdom Metazoa; phylum Chordata; class Amphibia; order Caudata; family Salamandridae; genus Calotriton; species Calotriton arnoldi. The sequence continues at coordinate 38,599 of CAWUFW010019732.1, read as the reverse complement.
AAGCTCGGCGTGCTTCCAGCTCTCCGGGAAGGTGGCGGTGTGGAAGGAGGAGTTGATGATGTCCCGGAGATGGGGTGCGATGGTGGCGTCGGCTTTGTTGAAGACGTGGTGTGGGCAGGGGTCAGTTGGTGATCCGGAGTGGATGGAGTTCATCGTGCGGGTGGTGTCTTCGGTGCTGATCGGGGTCCAGTTGCAGAGGGTGGTGGTGGCGGGCGTTGGTTCGGCGGTAGGGTGCGTTGTTTGTGCGTCGAAGCTGTTGTGTATGTTGGTGATCTTGCGGTGGAAGAACGCGGAGAGTGAGTTGCAGAGGTCTTGCGAGGGGGTGATGTCGTTGTTTCCGGCGCTGGGGTTGGAGAACTCTTTGACGATGCTGAAAAGTTCCTTGCTGTCATGGGCGTTGTTGTCCAGTCGTTCTTTGAGTGCCGACTTCTTGGTGGCACGGATCAGCTGGTGGTGTTTGCGGGTGGCGTGCTTGAGGGCGGTCCTGTTGTCTGTGGTCTGGTCGAGTCGCCAGGTTTTCTCGAGAGTGCGGCAGTTCTTCTTGGATTCCTTGAGTTCGTTGGTGAACCAAGGGGTTTTCTTGCTTCCGGGTCTGCTGGGAGGGTTTTTAGTGGTGCGAGGTCGTCGGCGCAGGCGGTCAGCCACTTGGCGAGGTTGCTGGCTGCTTCGTTTGGGTCCGTTGTGTTGGTGGGTGTGTTCTGGCTGAGGGAGGCGGTGAGCTGCTCGGCGGTGATCTTGCTCCAGCTCCGGCGGGGAGCCTGTTGCGGGTGGTGGTGGGTCGCAGTCTTTCTGAAGCTGAAGTGGACGCAGCTGTGGTCGGTCCAGTGGAGTCCGGTGGCGTGGCTGAAGGAGATGTGCTTGCTGGACGAGAAGACGGGGTCAAGCGTGTGGCCGGCGTAGTGGGTGGGCGTGTTCACCAGTTGCTTGAGTCCGAGGTTGGCGAGGTTGTCCAGCAGGGCGGTGGTGTTTCTGTCGTTGTTGTTCTCCAGGTGGAAGTTGAGGTCCCCTAGGAGGATGTAGTCGGCTGAGGGCATGGCGTGCGGGCTGATGAAGTCTGCGATGTCTTCGCTGAATAGTGTGCGTGGTCCCGGGGGTCTGTAGATGAGGGTGCCTCGGAGGGTGGTCTTGGGGTCAGTGTGTATCTGGAAGTGTAGGTGTTCGGCGGCGGAGAAGGTCTCGTCGGAGTTAGTCGAGATGCGGATGGTGTTCTTGTGTACGATGGCGATGCCTCCTCCCGTCTGGTTGACGCGGTCCTTCCGGGTGATCTTGTATCCATCCGGGATGGCTATGGCGATGTCGGGCGCTGAGGAGGCGTTCATCCAGGTCTCGGTGAGGAAGGCGATGTCCGGTGCTGTTGCGTCGAGCAGGTCCCAGAGTTCCACGGCGTGCCTGTGGACGGAGCGGGTGTTCAGCAGGATGCATTTCAGGTGGTTGCTGCTGTTGCTCGACTTGGCGGAGGTGGTGCACGTCCGGGGGCAGGTGAATCGGCAGGCTTGGCAGGCGAAGGGTCCGTGGGTGCGTCTCGGTGAGGCTCGGTAGCAGGCAGGGTTCCGGCCGGCATTGAGTGCGGTGAGTGTGGCGGCGTCGTAGGTCCGTCGAGTAGTGTTGCGTTGGTGGGTTCCAGGGGTTCTGGCGCTGGGCGCGGTCCAGTCGCGGACGGGCGCAGACGGGCTTGCCTTAGGCGCGCCTTCGGCGCGCCAGCGGCGCGGCGCGTGCAGCGGCCGCCATTTATGGGGAGGTGGGAGGGAGGAGCAGCTGGGAGGCGGGAGGCAGGGGCAGCGAATGGGCAGTCAGGGGGCGGGGCCGCAGGGAACGCAGCGGCGGGAGTGGCGAGAGGCAGCGGGGGCACAGAAAGGAAAAACAGGGGGACAGCAGACAAAATCACGGGCACAACAACAGTGGGGCAGCGAGGGGCACAGAAAGGAAAAACAGGGGGAGAGCAGGCAAAATCACGGGCACAACAACAGTGGGGCAGCGAGGGGCACAGAAAGGAAAAACAGGGGGACAGCAGACAAAATCACGGGCACAACAACAGTGGGGCAGCGAGGGGCACAGAAAGGAAAAACAGGGGGACAGCAGACAAAATCACGGGCACAACAACAGTGGGGCAGCGAGGGGCACAGAAAGGAAAAACAGGGGGAGAGCAGGCAAAATCACGGGCACAACAACAGTGGGGCAGCGAGGGGCACAGAAAGGAAAAACAGGGGGACAGCAGACAAAATCACGGGCACAACAACAGTGGGGCAGCGAGGGGCACAGAAAGGAAAAACAGGGGGAGAGCAGGCAAAATCACGGGCACAACAACAGTGGGGCAGCGAGGGGCACAGAAAGGAAAAACAGGGGGACAGCAGACAAAATCACGGGCACAACAACAGTGGGGCAGCGAGGGGCACAGAAAGGAAAAACAGGGGGAGAGCAGGCAAAATCACGGGCACAACAACAGTGGGGCAGCGAGGGGCACAGAAAGGAAAAACAGGGGGACAGCAGACAAAATCACGGGCACAACAACAGTGGGGCAGCGAGGGGCACAGAAAGGAAAAACAGGGGGAGAGCAGGCAAAATCACGGGCACAACAACAGTGGGGCAGCGAGGGGCACAGAAAGGAAAAACAGGGGGACAGCAGACAAAATCACAGGCACAACAACAGTGGGGCAGCGAGGGGCACAGAAAGGAAAAACAGGGGGACAGCAGACAAATCACGGGCACAACAACAGTGGGGCAGCGAGGGGCACAGAAAGGAAAAACAGGGGGAGAGCAGACAAAATCACGGGCACAACAACAGTGGGGCAGCGTGGGGCACAGAAAGGAAAAACAGGGGGAGAGCAGACAAAAACGGGCACCGGGGCCACAAGCGGAGGGCGATCTTACCTACAGGAGCAGCGGGCAGACAACACAGGCGGAGCTGTGTGGTGGGGGAGCGACCTACCTGGCAAGGTCAAGGGTCGCTCTCCTCACCGTGCAGCGGCCGCCATTTATGGGGAGGTGGGAGGGAGGAGCAGCTGGGAGGCGGGAGGCAGGGGCAGCGAATGGGCAGTCAGGGGGGCGGGGCCGCAGGGAACGCAGCGGCGGGAGTGGCGAGAGGCAGCGGGGGCACAGAAAGGAAAAACAGGGGGACAGCAGACAAAATCACGGGCACAACAACAGTGGGGCAGCGAGGGGCACAGAAAGGAAAAACAGGGGGAGAGCAGGCAAAATCACGGGCACAACAACAGTGGGGCAGCGAGGGGCACAGAAAGGAAAAACAGGGGGACAGCAGACAAAATCACGGGCACAACAACAGTGCGGCAGCGAGGGGCACAGAAAGGAAAAACAGGGGGACAGCAGACAAAATCACGGGCACAACAACAGTGGGGCAGCGAGGGGCACAGAAAGGAAAAACAGGGGGAGAGCAGGCAAAATCACGGGCACAACAACAGTGGGGCAGCGAGGGGCACAGAAAGGAAAAACAGGGGGACAGCAGACAAAATCACGGGCACAACAACAGTGGGGCAGCGAGGGGCACAGAAAGGAAAAACAGGGGGAGAGCAGGCAAAATCACGGGCACAACAACAGTGGGGCAGCGAGGGGCACAGAAAGGAAAAACAGGGGGACAGCAGACAAAATCACGGGCACAACAACAGTGGGGCAGCGAGGGGCACAGAAAGGAAAAACAGGGGGAGAGCAGGCAAAATCACGGGCACAACAACAGTGGGGCAGCGAGGGGCACAGAAAGGAAAAACAGGGGGACAGCAGACAAAATCACGGGCACAACAACAGTGGGGCAGCGAGGGGCACAGAAAGGAAAAACAGGGGGAGAGCAGGCAAAATCACGGGCACAACAACAGTGGGGCAGCGAGGGGCACAGAAAGGAAAAACAGGGGGACAGCAGACAAAATCACGGGCACAACAACAGTGGGGCAGCGAGGGGCACAGAAAGGAAAAACAGGGGGACAGCAGACAAATCACGGGCACAACAACAGTGGGGCAGCGAGGGGCACAGAAAGGAAAAACAGGGGGAGAGCAGACAAAATCACGGGCACAACAACAGTGGGGCAGCGAGGGGCACAGAAAGGAAAAACAGGGGGAGAGCAGACAAAAACGGGCACCGGGGCCACAAGCGGAGGGCGATCTTACCTACAGGAGCAGCGGGCAGACAACACAGGCGGAGCTGTGTGGTGGGGGAGCGACCTACCTGGCAAGGTCAAGGGTCGCTCTCCTCACCGTGCAGCGGCCGCCATTTATGGGGAGGTGGGAGGGAGGAGCAGCTGGGAGGCGGGAGGCAGGGGCAGCGAATGGGCAGTCAGGGGGCGGGGCCGCAGGGAACGCAGCGGCGGGAGTGGCGAGAGGCAGCGGGGGCACAGAAAGGAAAAACAGGGGGACAGCAGACAAAATCACGGGCACAACAACAGTGGGGCAGCGAGGGGCACAGAAAGGAAAAACAGGGGGAGAGCAGGCAAAATCACGGGCACAACAACAGTGGGGCAGCGAGGGGCACAGAAAGGAAAAACAGGGGGACAGCAGACAAAATCACGGGCACAACAACAGTGGGGCAGCGAGGGGCACAGAAAGGAAAAACAGGGGGACAGCAGACAAAATCACGGGCACAACAACAGTGGGGCAGCGACGGGCACAGAAAGGAAAAACAGGGGGAGAGCAGGCAAAATCACGGGCACAACAACAGTGGGGCAGCGAGGGGCACAGAAAGGAAAAACAGGGGGACAGCAGACAAAATCACGGGCACAACAACAGTGGGGCAGCGAGGGGCACAGAAAGGAAAAACAGGGGGAGAGCAGGCAAAATCACGGGCACAACAACAGTGGGGCAGCGAGGGGCACAGAAAGGAAAAACAGGGGGACAGCAGACAAAATCACGGGCACAACAACAGTGGGGCAGCGAGGGGCACAGAAAGGAAAAACAGGGGGAGAGCAGGCAAAATCACGGGCACAACAACAGTGGGGCAGCGAGGGGCACAGAAAGGAAAAACAGGGGGACAGCAGACAAAATCACGGGCACAACAACAGTGGGGCAGCGAGGGGCACAGAAAGGAAAAACAGGGGGAGAGCAGACAAAAACGGGCACCGGGGCCACAAGCGGAGGGCGATCTTACCTACAGGAGCAGCGGGCAGACAACACAGGCGGAGCTGTGTGGTGGGGGAGCGACCTACAGGCCCATCCCTTTCAACTATTGGCTTTCTTTCAATCGTTGGCCACTCCTTGGCTCAGCCAAGTGAGGTATTTATGCTAATGCTATTTACTGTTTGGATGTATATTTCTACTGCCACAGGAGTGCTAGAATTGAAATGCCAAAGGGACTACTTTACAGTTATAACTCTGTATGTCCGCTTCTGCTGACATTAATGTGCTTACACTGCTTGCATTTACACATTAAACCAAGACCTAATGGCTTTGTCAAAACTTGATTTGTAAAATGGTTATTTTGATTGTTAATGAGCACATGTGTAAACTTCGAATACCAGAGAAATTTGACCTTAAAATAAAACTCACAGTGGTCTTAGAAACTAGTTCTCGAATCATTGCATTGCATCTAAGGGCTTCACTCCCTAAAACGGGAAGAAGATTTTGATGCCCTTTACTGATTTTTGCTCAAAGTTTGCATCAGCAGAACTAAAAATTGCCAATCATTTCACCTAAAAACATTTGTCCAGAGAAAATGACAAAAGTACATTAATTTTGTTACAAAAACAAAAAATATAATTAAAAAGAATGCATTTTAAAAAAAAATAAACATAATCAGTCCATGACAAAAAATAAACCTATTTGTTCCAAAACAATTGAATTTCCACAGAAACAATTCTGTAATTTGCAGAGGGCAGAATAAGTGTATTTATTTTTATTTTCAACATGGTTTGCAAAAAAATAAATAACTTTCATCCAACTACAATTTTAAAATCTTTCGTAGGACTGAGCACCTTCGGCTTCTGAATGACATGGGGCATCATTTGTTCTGGATGTTTTATTTTGGGATTGAGGAGTACCAATTCACCTCTATCTGGAGTAAATATTTTCATCAAGAAATGGTGAAAAGCACAGCTCAGCAGATAAGGAAGAACTACACCTCTGTAGCTGCTAGACTGTTGTTCGTTGGATCCATGTAGGGATTATGTCTCACATCTGAGAGAGTTATTGGCCTGTAGAGTTGCCAGTACTGTTGTTACCCATCATAGTGTCAGCTGAGCTAAGTCCTCTGGGGTACCTTCTGCTGCAGCTGCCTCCAAAACAATCAAAGAAGTTTAACCTTCTCGTAGATTTTAGTTGTAAGTATGGTTACATTCAAGAGGTTAAGGACAAATGGTGCAAAAGAAGCTGGTAATGCCCTACGGTCTCAGTTCATGAACCCACAGCTCAATCAATAACATCCAGCCACTTAACTGAGTAATGGACCAGAAAGCAATCATAAGCTCAATCAGACTCTGAGGCAGATTTAGAGTTGGGTGGCACCTGGGGAATAGAGGTAATGTCCTCCATTGCCCAGGCGGACCACCACTTGCCTGGTGGAGATTTTTATGCCTTCAGAGTTTGCTCAGTGGATACATTACATGCAGCTGCCAGCAAACATTTTGTTTTACAAAAACAAACACCCCAAGCGGGAGTTGTGTTTGTAAAATAGAAAGATCCTGATACCCTGGGAGTTTTTTTTACCAGGGTGTGGGAGTCATTTGGCTGTTTTTCTCTTTGGGACCACCAGGCTTTTCCTTGCAGTCCCGAAGAGAAAACAAAAGTGCATCAGACCGTCTGCTCAAATTAGGGTGGATGGCCAATGCCCTTATGGCCCCAAATCTGTTGGGTTAGTGGTGTAAAGTTTATGCTGACTGTGTGGGCAATGCCGGCAGAAACATTACAGTCAGCCCAACTCTAAATAAAGCAGGTGGACCATTAGTTTAGCAGATGCACTTGTGAGAAAGTTATGGAAGCACCCTGGTTGAAAGAGGATAATCAGGTAGAAAAAGTAATCAGAGTGGCCAAAGGTATCGCACAGAGGATGAAGTGTGTTGGCATGTATCAAAGTTCATTGCCAGTGATCAATGTAATAGCGTGCAGAGTGTTATTAACAAAAGTAAAAGTAGTCATGGAGGAACAGAGTGTGGACAGATTGGAGTGAAGATTTGCAAAAATGTGTTTTTGTGGATGTGTTACTCGTGTGCACAACAAACCTTATGAATTCCAAACAGCATCCTGGGGTGAAAGGAGTGCATTAGTCTTTTGGAAAAAGGTCCTAAATTCAAAGTGTAGTTGTAGGCAAATGCAAACAAAGTGATTGAAAGAGTGGTGTTGGGTACGGAAGTGAAAAGTGGTCCCAAGACGAAAGATATCACAATCGATGTACAAATACATCAAATTATCAATTTATTCAATTGTATATAAAAAACATTTTTAAAAATGTGACGGCGCAGTGGGTGTGTGGTGAGAAACATGCTCAATGCTCTCATACAAGTGATACATACGTGTGACAATATGTGATCAAGAATGTGTATCAAGTAAGAACAACACATCCAATTTATTCTTATTTACAATCAAATTGGGTCCTTAGAACTAGTCAACGACGTTTCGCTCCTTTAGATAGATAGAAGGATCATCATCAGGATTCTAAGAATACATGAGCCTGAGAAAAATAAAAGACTGAAAGAGAGTACAGAAAATATACTGCTAGAGAAGAGAAGGCCACAGTATGGGATTCCAATGTATACAATGAGTGGATACTCACATGGCACTAATCAAACATTGCTGAAGGCACCAATGGGCTCAATTCAGCTACACCTATAGATTCAAAATACATGAGTAATCAGTCAAAACGGAAGGAAATAATGGGCTTGGGGGGACATTGCAAATGTAATTAGAGTGAATCTCAAGAGTCTCAAAATTACCTGTGCAAGGATTGTATAGACTACCAAAGTTGTCAAAAATTACCAGTATAGTACGGATGGGATCCAGGGGGAACTACAGTGAGGTGTCAGAAAGTAATGTCAGTCAGAAAATCAGTTGTTAAAGAAATTAGGTAGGAATTAATGCCCTATCCTAAGGGTGCATTCCTGGTAATGTGAGCAGGGTAGAGTAGGCTGCTTCTAGAGTGTAAACTGGCCTCCTGAGGAGTACCATGAGATCTTACTGGACAGCTGACAATACTGCTTGAAAGGAGAGCTGAATGAAGTTTGCTTGGTGTGCTCCAAAAGATAGCTGCTTCTTCTGGGTAATAAAAATGAAGGAAGGACTTCCCTAAATATGGACACTTGGGTCATGAAAATAGAGGAAGGGCAGCCCAAAGTATACAAAAGGAGATCCTGTGTCCTGTGGCTGCCATCTTGGAAAAGGGGATGAAAGTAAGGAAGATAGTTGGAAAACATATATAGCTAAATGGTGAAAGAGAAAGAAAAGGGTATTGTTATAAAAAAATATCAAATACATGAATCACAAAAGAAAGGAAAAAAGGTGTTACAATGAATTGCTGCAATGTGCACAATTGATGTGAAAATGATGAGACCCCAGGGGACTACCTAGGATTCCACATAAAGAAATTTCAGACAATCTCCAGTCCATTAGGTTAAGGGAAAAGTGCCAGTTCCAATTAAATTAGTCCTTTCCTCCTGTCAGTTTTCCCCAGGTTTCACGGTGTCCATCTTCAGAATCCATCTTAATTCTTCCTTATTAAGCAATTGTTCCATATTCCCTCTTCTTTCTCTGAGGACACTGATCACTTGCCATTTGATATCATTTTCTGTATGGCCTTTGGTTAAGCAGTGCTCTACTAAAGGAGCCATGGGGACCTTACAGCGGATATGGCTAAGGTGTTGACAAATTTGTACACATATGTTTTGTGTGGTTTGTCCAATGTAAAGTTTACTACATGGACATGCTATTTCATACACCACATTAGAAGTATTGCAGTTGGAAAACCTATTAGGAGGTCCACAATGTTGTTATGTGCAAATGTTTTGGATTCTATAGAAAAAGGGCATACACTACAACTGCTGCATTTGAAATGCCAAATGGCTGAGGGTAGGCTCCATTATTCTGCCCGGGTTTTGGGTGATTTATCTGATGCCAAGGCAGCCCAGACAAGGTGATCCTTGAGATTCTTTCTCCTCTTGTCAGAAAACATGAGTCATTTCAGAGCAAGGTCCCCAGCTGCCAATACCTGCCAATGTTTTCTGGTACTTTTGGAAACCAAAGAAAAGGTGGTTACACATGTATGTTTTTCTCCCTTGTGTTCCCTATCCTGCAGTGTAAGGAGTGTACCCTGAGGGCAATACCAAGCACATTTAAGTGAGTGCCTTAACTAGGCGTTTTGGGTACCCTCTGTCTAAGAGTTTCTTGAGTAATATTTCTGCTTCCCTAAAAATATGACTTTGATAGTCTGTACCTTCCTGGCACAGGAAATTTTGAGACTCTTGAGATTTACCCTAATCTCATTCCCTATGTGCCTCCACCCCCATTTTTTACGCCATTTTGGCTGATTTCTTGTGTATTTTGAATCTATAGGTGCAGCTCAATTGAGCCCATTGGTGCCTTCAGCAATGTTTGATTAGTGCCCAGTGAGTATCCACTCTTTGTCATAAGCCACCTACCTGGATCCCAGATGATTCCAATGGGGCACTAGTTCCCAAATCCTCCCGAGACTTGCCCTCAGTTTACAGGAGGAGATACTGCTCCGGTGGCAAATCCCAGCAGGAAGGGGTTTGGGATGGAGAGAGCATGTAGAGTCAAAGATGCTGTGGCTCATCTACTCAACAGCAACACTGCAATAGGCATTCACACCAGTCTGATGAATGGTACCGGCAGATATGGTACCTATAAACAAACAAATAATAAGGCTTTAGTCTAGTATTAACTCTATCTCTTAAGGTATCACCTCACAAAAGCTTTTCAAATCTCAACCAACCTTTAGTTTTGTTGTTTTGTTTTCATTTAGATTGTCCGTAGAGGCCCCTTCATCAAAGTTCTCAAAACAGTAGTGAGTATGATTTCAGCATCAAACCCACAAGCAAATTTGTACAGGGTTAGCTTCTCCCAAGTCCTCTCTGACAGAGCCCTGCCAACAGTATGTACAAGTTGAACAAAACCACTGGTTACATTTGTTTGCAGCACGATGTTGTGACTGAGCTCAGTGCATAGTAAAATCAAGTCTGTTAATAGGTCTCTCCTTTTCTTCTTGTTCTTTTTTCCTTCCAGGTGAAAGACTAATGTGGGACGTTCTTTGCAGTGAGGTTGAAGTGGGAGGATCAAGGGAGCTGGCAAGACAGAGTCCTGGAAGCTTGGAAACAGGTAAGTGGCAGGCAAAGAGGCTAAGCGAAGAGGAGGAGTGTGGATGTCTTTAAATAAGACTGCTTTAGAACGTTCATAAAAGTCACATTCTAATTATTTGTAACAAGGAACAGATGCATATAATTAACTTGATGAGACTGCCTTCTAGATGGTTCTTTAGAATGTTCACAAAGGTCACGTTTGAATTGCTTATAGCAAGGAACAGGTGCAGATGATTAATTTGATGAGGCTGTGTTCTAGAAGGTGTTTTACAAAGTTCACAAAGGTCGCGTTCTAATTGCTTATTGCAAGGAACAGGTGCAAATGATTAATTTGATGAGGCTGTCTTCTAGAAGGTGTTTCAGAATGTTCACAAAGTTCGCATTCTAATTGGTTATAGCAAGGAACAGGTGCAGGGGATTAATTTGATGAGGGCTGTCTTCTGGTTGCTTGATGCTTATTCTGGTGGATTTTCTGGATGTTTCCGTGGCGGCTGAAACCTGACATTGCATATTGCATGGGAAAACATTTGTAAAAGCTATTTAGTCATTTAAAACAAACCGGGGACAGCAGCTGCAGCTAGCTATTACCAACAGCATGTAATATGGTCAAAAGTCAGGGTAAAAGACGTTGGTTCATTCATGAGTTTTGGGAGGAATGATATGAGTCATGCCAGTATATTGTGATAATCAAGAAAGGTGAGCCGTGGCAGGATTCCTGACACTCTTTGTATTCATTAAAATCCCATATTATGCCCTTCTCTTCTCTAGCACTATATTTTCTGTGCTCTCTTTCAGGCCTCTATTTTTCTTGGGCTCATGGATTCTTAGAGCCCTGATGATGATCCTTAATCTGTCTAAAGGATCGAAAAGTCTTTGACTATTCTACGGACCCAAATTGATTGAACAGAAGAATAAAATGGGCCGTTTTGTTCTTACTCGATAAACACTCTTGATCATGTATTGCTACACGTGTGTATCACTTGTATGAGAGAACCGAGCATGTTACTCACCACACACCCACCACGCCGTCACATTGTTTTTAATATTTTTTATATGCAATTGAATAAAATGATCATTTGATGTATTTGTACATTGTGATATGTATGGTCTTGGGACCACTGTTCTTTATGCATAAGCTTACCTAAGATGCCAGATGACATTCGGGTTTCCTTGTTACCAATAATCAGGTATAGTTGAATCAAAAAGACGAACCATGCAGACACCAATCGGGATTGATTGAAAGTTTTAAGGATGGTCATTGACTCTCGATCTACACTCACTTTCATAATGGAAGAAATTTAATGAGACCTAATTAAGGAGACGGTAGTATTGAGAGAAATTGATATAAGAAGTGATATAGGAGAAACCCTTGAGTTCAGAAGAGGTGCATAGAATGAAATACTGTAATGAAGATGTACGTTTCTGGCTAAGGAGCGGACGTTATTAGACAAGAGAGAATTACGGACAAAGTTGAATAGAAAGGCAGAACTTCAGATTCAGCCATGCAATGTTGTGTTAGAAGGGGAGAAGAAAAACAGATGTTTCTTCCATTATTCAAGGCACAGTTATGGTGTTTAGAAGCATAAATACATACACCGGCATAAGGGCTAGAGCAGAATGTAGAGCGAGTGAAATGCCTATAGCTCTGGGGAAAATCTGTAACTAAGCAACTATGTGTCATGCACTCACCTGGTCCCAACCGCGGAGATGACACTGGAGTTGATGCTGAACTTCCTATTCTTCTCAGATAAGCACAAGATCCAGGGATGAAACTCCTAAATCAGGCACTGTTCCGAGGGGGTAGGGACAAAATAAGAAAATAGATACTTGCAGTACTGGATCTGCTCTGTGGCGATGCACACTGCTTAGCAAAGTGTGTTTGTGGTGAAGGTAGGGATGTATTGTTTTATGAAGACGCAATACATTGGAAATAACAAGAAAAAAGCAATTACCATCAATACATTAGCAGGCCTTCTTACACATTGTTATTGCATCAACTTTAGTAACATTCACTTACATGCTTCTTCTATAAAATGGCATAAAAGTAGCATACCAGGTTCACAAATAGGAAACCCTGAGACCCTCAAGAATGAACGCCAAATACTGATTAGAGCCTCTGACATTCACAAGGTAAAACTCGAAACATTGATTGGAGTTTCTGGCACTTCCAAGGTTACACTTGAAACATAAGTTTGAGTTTCTGGCACTCACAAGGTTACACTTGAAACATGGGCCGGAGTTGCTGGCACTCCCAAGGTATACTAGGAACACAGATTGTAGTTGTATACTCCCATGGTAAAACTAGGCACACAGGTTAGAGTATGACACTCCCAAGGTATACTAGGAACACAGATTGAAGTATGACACTCCTAAGGTAAAACTAGGCACACAGGTTGGAGTATGACACTCCCAAGTTATACAAGGCACATTGATCTTGGTACAAAGATCACACATGAACCAAACACTTTAAGGAGAATTCTCTAGGCACTACTGTTCATCAGAGAAACACAGAGCGAAGTCTCTAGCCCTAGTATAAACAGAGTTAAAAGGCCACGGTTGCAGGAAGGGTCCGGAGCAAGAACAATCAAGATGAACACGAGGGAAGTCACTGAAGACAAGTCTATAGTCTTGAGGACTCTGATACTCCGACCTGCTTACTACTATAAAAGGATAATGTGCACTAACCTGATATCAAGTACTTAGCTTAGTACTTTAACTTGTCCTAAGTTTGAAGAAGGTCTTGAGGTCTTGACTCAGGAAGTCGCTGAGGAACTGGAGTAGCTGAGCAGGAGGTGGAGACAAAGGATGCTTCAAGGGAGCTGGAGCCAGGGGAATCACCGGAGGAACTTGAACTGCAGCCGAGAAGAGTGCTGCCTAGGTCCAGTTGATTCTTCAGGTGAGTGGGTAGGCAGGAAGTTTGTTCCACTGGGAGCATAGGCCAAGCAAGGGGCTCGGATTTGGGTGTGGTTTATATACAGGCTTGGGGTCCATTGGATATGGCGGGACCATATGTGGCATGTGGCACACGTGGCAATCTAGAAGGTTCTCCTAGATTCCTGAAGGAAACACATGTTAGTACACTGGCTTAACTTTACAGGAAGACCAGGTGCAAACTAATGAATGGAATCACTTAACAGGAAACAAATGTTTCATTTTGTCTAAACGTGCATAAGGAAAAACACTCCAAGACCCCAGCAACAGCGGCAGCAGGGCAAGCCATTGGTTCACATATTCAGGGAATGCTTGCAAGAGGGGAAACTCTGGCATGGAATCATAATGTTCCATAAGGCGCCACAAGAATAAAACTACATAGTCAAGGATTAAGAAAACTTGTGATTTGGGGAATAACACTTCACTGAATCAAGGGTAATGGAATCAGTGGTCATGGGAAAACTCAGCCAAGTTATCATAGTATGCCATAAGGCGCCACAGGGGTAACGCCACATGAGCCCTGCGTGCCAGGCCCACCACAGAGAGGGTGCATTAGAGGGTCATGACACTATGGAGATTGCAGAAAGACAGGGTTCTAGAGCTGATGGCATGATTGTGGAGTCCATATTTAATATAACTCTTACAACTCTGTTCTGCAGGCTTTGAAGGTTCTTGGTAAGAGTGGATGATTCAGGCTAAATACATTTTGTGTAGTCCAGCCCTGCAAGAATGATGATGCTTACCATGGAGGCCTTCTGGAGGAAGGCCATTACCAACATCTGGTCACTCAACAGGTAGCTGACATGAGTCCTGAAGATCCGGTCATCCTCAAATATCACTCCAAGGTTTCTGGTTGTTGTCACTGTAGAATGTTGGGGAATTAAGGTGACTTAGCACTGGAAATGTGGCAGTATCCCAAATGATATAATCTCACTTTTATCTTGAATGCTGGCAAGTTTATATTGCATCATTTAAACCTTCCTAAGTCTAAGGTACTTGAAAAGCTTGAAGAGCACTGGAGCTACTTAATTTTATGCATAGGTCATGCTTAACTCTATGCAGAATGCATGTCTTTTTTATAATCCAAATACATTTTGTCAAATTGCATACATAAATTAGAAATGTGCATTTTTCCTTCAATTTATCTTTCAGAAAATACTAATGAAACAAATTTAAAATACCTACTTGGTAAGGTTTAAAAATAGGGCATAATTAGGGGTCCTGGTTTTATGGTATTTACTTTTTTAACATTTCTGTCTGTATTTATCAATATTTATTTTTTGGCCATTTTATTGGCATTTTTCCATATTCATTTTATGTTTTGAGAATAAATGGAGTCGTAAAATGGGATATTTCCACATTTATTTAACTGATAAACATGCACTCATACTTTAAAGCCTGTCGCATTTTAGCAAATTAAGCAGGCAAATATAACAAAACACTACTTCAACAGGTAAATATTAGCATTATATACAAAAATACGTTAACATATGCCTGTATTTAACGGAATCTCATCCTGTTTTTAAATCCCCATGGTGTCTATCTGCTTAGCAGTTGGTCTTGAATTCATGAAGGACAACAAGGAGAGTCATTCACAAGAAGCACCATTTTCTGTATTTTTAAGCCTTTAAAAATAAATGCATTCAGGAAATAGATTGTTTTCTGTCTGTATTTATCTACAAAAATCAGTAAAAATGGAAAACTGGAAGCCCTAGGCATAATTAATGTCTATCTTACCAAGTAGTAATTTATGCTTATTTAAGCATGCAGAGTGTATGTATTGTTCAGACCCTGCCAATCTAACTCAGGAGTGGAATCAGGGAGTTTAGTTCCCTGGTCCTGAAGATAGCCACTGGGAAGAGTAGCTTGAAACATGTTGACCATACAGAAAATAGGTGCATTACAACCTAGGGATTTGTTGTTTCTTCCCTCTTTAGCCATACCTCTTGAAGGGCGGAATAAAACATAGTTTCTCCCTATCAGGCAGGTATTTTTAAATCCTACACCTCCTACCCCTCCTACTCCTATTCCATCTATCATTGGGTACTTACCATATAAGTGCTCCTGTGTCTCCACTGGTAGTAGCACGCCCCATTCCGCAGCGGAACAGGAGGAACACTATGATGAAGCATGCCACCTAGGGGAAACCTTGGTGGGTGAGGGTTACTCTAACAAAAAGCAAGGTTTCCCTTCAGCTATTTGGTTCAGAGTAGGCGCTCATTTTTTGTGTTCAATTGCTACTGGTCAGCTGGGCAGTTGCAGGAAAAGACCACTTGTAGCTTGGTGTGAACAGGAGGTCAGCCTTATGACCATTGGAGTCCTCAACTTTGTCCTGGGTACAAGACAGAGCAGGTCCAGTCCCTATGATGTCTTAGACCACAGGTTCAGTCCTCTTCTGATCTTCCTCAGATCCAGGAGTGTTTTGAAGTGGGTGCCTAAAGGTGCCACATTTATGTCTGACACTTACTAGTGGGTGGGAACGACTGCTAGGCACGCCCTAACCAATGGGATAAATACGTGGGCTCTGAGGTCTGGGTTTGTGTTTGGGGAGTGAACTATGATAGTCCTTGTGTCCTCCTGCATCTTAAACAAAAATCCAGTTGGGGTAGTCATTGTACCCCCGATAAACCCAGAGACAGACGTCTGGTAGAACAAAGCTGAGTATTCCAGTTACCAGTCAGTAGATAAACAAGAATTGTTTTTGGCATCCTGTTTCCCATCCTTTCTGTGTTATATGTAAATCTAGCAAACCTGTTAATCAGGATTTGACATTCATGCAAGATTTGACACTGTAATGTCAGAAAGGGTGCTCACAGTCCCACCATGCATTTTCTGTCACGTTCAGAGGAGTTATCTCTACCCTTTCAGGTCAACCTATTGTTTGCTCCTGGGAGGCACTTCGCACATTTTTCACACATATTTAAATGCTAATTACTGGCTGGAAGAAGTTTGAAAGCAAATGTACCTTTAGCCCCCAGGAACTTAAGGTAGGGAAAAGGTAACCTTCTAAAAGTTACCTTTCCTTAATAGTTCTTAAAAATCCGACTTCACCATTGAATTGGATTTTTAATAACTATTAAAAATAGTTATTGAATTAATTTCTCTAGCTAGTTTCATTCCTGAGATTCAGTATTAGGATTTTACTCTGTGCTCTGGGTTTCTACATAGGAAAGCTAAGCCTACCATAGTTAAAAATAGCTTTTGGGTGCTTGCCACTCCAAGGACCTGTTAACATTAAATTTCTACATGTCCTACTTTTAAATGCCATGCACCCGACCTTGTGGACTCCAAGGCCTACATAGGGGTGATTTATTAATATTTAAAAGGGAGGTTTTGACCTGTGAAAAGGATTTATTTTGACAGGTTGAATTGTAGTATTAAAATTGCAACATTCAGACTACAATAGGAGGCCTTGAAGCCATGTTTTACACTGCCGCTGCCACTGTAGTGGATAGTGTTGCATATTGACAATTGAATCATTAAGTTTTTGCTGTTGTTTTCATTTAAAGCGGGCGGGAGCGTGTGGTAGAGTGTGGGGAGTGTATAAATAGGAAATGGAGTTCAAGATCTGTTGTTTGGAGCTGGGAAGCTGTCTGTATATTCTTATATGTGCTGCAGATTACAGTGTGTTACCTGGAGATCGGAGTCGTGGATTCCTTCCAAGGATTACTTTGCGCTACACTGGCGACGACCAGGAGTGGACCCTGCATATATTGTGGATTTCAGCACTCGATTGTTCTTTGTGAGAATCTCTAAGATTTTCATTGGTCCATGTCAGAGACTGCGTCATCACGTCCTACGTCTGTCGACAGGGAGCCATTTTGCATTGGGGAACTACTGAGCAATGTTTGTGTTGCCTTATTCTCATATCAGCATATCGATGTGGATTATGGCCTGACGTCTGACAGCTGGCATCCATTTTGTTCGATCACTGATCGGTGGGCAGCTGTATTATTCTGGTAATCAGTCTGCCACACTATAACTGTGATGCTTACACATTTCTGTTTAGTGAACGATTCCGTCAGTGCATCACAGTGCCATAAAACAAATGAGAGCGTCAATGATAAAGTATGCGTTTCTGTATCACCTCGTCTATCGTAAAGTTGGTCTCATTGTGCACACCTTGAAGTTTTCTTTACATCTAAAGTTCACAGTGGCGTCTTAGTTATTTTATTTATTTTGTTTTTATTCTTAAGGGATTATAATGTCAAACATTGTGCCGCCACCTGTATTTTTACCAACAGCAGGTGAACCACCCACAGTTTGGGAAACATGGGAAGCTGTATTTCTAGCTTATGTGGAAGGAGATGACTGTGTGCCTGAAAGGAAATAAGTCTTATTAAAACATTGTTTAGGGGGATTTGGACTGCAGGAGTATAAAAATTTACCTGTGCTAATTAATTCTGGCATTTTAGATGTTTACCAATATGCTGCCAAACAAATGAATATTAGATATAGTAAGAAAACTAACATAGTAATCGAGAGGTGTAAATTGTATTCCAGGAAATGGTGCAGAAGAATCTATTGAAGACTATATTTCAGCATTAAGATCATGAGTATCTACGTGTGCCTTTGATCATATTAGTTATGAATAAGTATTAAGTGATCAGATAATAATGAAAACTAATAATAAAAAGATTCAAGAAAGGCTGGAACAAGTGCAGGCATGTCTCTTCATGCTGCCATTGAAATAGCCAAGGCAATTAAACATTTGTAAAGGTTTTTGCAAGAGATAAAAGGCAGTTATGGAAGTGAAATTAAATCTGTGATTAAAAGTTTTCCAGACAAGTTAAAAAAAACTATTTAAAAGAGAGGATGTGAAACAATTGCTTCCTTCATGTGATAGATGTGGAACTTCTTCACACATTGGTAATTTTAAAGTCTGCTCAAAGTGCAACAAGAAAGGACATTTTAGTAGAGTGGGTAGGTCCAAACCTTATAAGTGATGATCAGCTGGTCAATTGTAGGAATATTGAACGTGAGGGGAGTGGGAAGTGAACATATGAAGAAGGGTTTCCTCTCGTGTAACATTACAATTGATGAGAGACGCATTTCTTTACTGGTTGATTCTTGTGCCTGGTACACAATTATAGGACACAACATTGTTAATTAATTTAGGTCTAAGAGAATTTTAATACCTCCTGATATTTCTCTAGGAGGATATACAGGTCATAAGATTGATTTGATTGATTATTTCTGGGCAGATTTGGATTTTCAGGGTGGCACACTTGATGGAAGGTTCATGTGGCAAGGAAGGGACAATCTTTACTAGGATGTCCACATCAAGAAGAGATGGTTATCAGATTGGATCTTAGGTCTGATCCCCTGTATATGTGATTGATAAATTAACAGATGAGGTACCTAGAATCAACAATACAGTTCTTCAGGAGGATGCATTTGTTATGGTTTTAAGAGAAAAATACAAGGATGTGTTTAGTGAGAAGTTGGGAGAATTTTGTGGGTTTACACAGCACATTATTCTTAAAGGGGATGCTGTGCCAGTTCACCAGAGAGTCATGAATATTCCTGTTTCTTATAGAGGAAAACTTAAAATGATGTTGAATGACTTATGCAAAGAAAGTATTATTGAACCAGTGGAATCCTCTCGGTGGTTGTCTCCTGTGGTTATTTCTGTGAAAGCACCAGGAGAGTGGAGACTGTGTATTGATTTGCAGAGTCTCACCAATTCTATTTGGGTTGATTCTCATCCTCTTCAGAATTTGCATGAAATGGTTAGAACGCTAACTGGGGCTAGAGCTTTTTCCACTTTGGATCTCACTAGTGCTTAACATCAAGTCAAACTAGATGAGGATTCCAAAATGTTACCATCTTTCTCTACTCCAGAAGGGTTATTCAGATATTGTAGGATGCCCTTCGGGTTAGCCAGTGCTGCTTTGGTATTTCAGAGGCTAATGAAAGAAACACTTGAAGATTTAACTGGTGCAATCACTTTCCAGGATGATATCTTGAATGCGATGAGGAGGAACATCACAAGAATCTTCAGTGTGTCCTTCAAGCATTATCAAAGAAGGGCTTGACATTGGAAATAATGAAATGTAAGTTCCAAAAGCATGAAGTGGAGTACCTTTGTCATTTAATAAGTGGGTCAGGAATTAGACCTAAACACAATCATGTGGAAGCTATTCAGAAGACTCCAATTCCTAGTTCTAAGGAGGAATTGGTAGCTTTCCTTGGTTTAACTGAATTTTATTCTACGTTTATGCAGAATTATGCTTCTAAGATTGAACCATTCAGATGTTGACTTAAGGAAAATGCAAACTTTTTGTGGAATGATTCTTTGACTCAAATATTCAATGAAATGAAAGAACTTATAATCAATGCACCGTGTCTTAAAACCTTTGAGGTGGGTAAAGAATGTTTTTTGGTAGTGGATGTGGGTAATTGTGGATTGGGTGCTGTACTTATGCAAAGGGAAGGTGTAATGGAATGGATTTTTTCGTATGCACTGAGGACGCTCCATGAATTGGAAAGGAATTGTTCCATTTGAAAGAGCGAACTCCTAGTGTGTGTTTGGGGTGGTGAGCATTTTCAAATGTTTTTGTGGTGAATGATATTTGTGATTAAACCAGTCTATAAACCATTGGTGCATATGTTATCACCGGGTGGGGGTCACACCATGACAGCCAGGTTGGCTAGGTTAGCAAATAGACAGCAGGTTTTTCACTATACCATTGAATATGTCCCAGGGAAGATCAATGTCCATGCAGATTAAGGGGCTTATTTACAAGCCCCTTGCGCTGCAGGTGCGTCACTTTTAATATGGGAAAAAGTGACGCATCTGTGGCGCAAGGGGCTTGTTAATAAGCCCCTGAATGTCTGCCTTTATCGGATGGAGATTTAACTGGACAAGAGTCAGATGAGTGTGAAGTGCTGTTTGCATGTGCCGATATCAATGTGATTAATGCTGACAATGCAGTAATTGATGAAGTAACATGGAGTGAAGAGACAATATTAGATTCTACTTTGAGTGCTGTGGCAAAGTTTGTTAAGGAAGCTTGGCCAGATGAGCGAATAGTTTCAAGAGAATTTATGAGTTTTTTTTAAAAATCAGGAATTAACTGGTTATTGAGAATGGAGTGATAACAAGAGGAGATAAATGTGTGGCACCTTTTGTGTTGAGGAAACAAATTGTTGCATACTCTAATGAAGGACATTCAGGAATTTCAGGTACTAGAAGGTGTGTTAGAGAGAATTTCTGGTGGCCTGGTATGGATGTTATAGTGGATCACTTTGTGAGGTCTTGTCATACTTGTGCTATTAGTGATAAAACAGCTAAAAATTCGATTAATGATGCGTCACCTTTTGAATTTCCACTTGGTCCTTGGAGGAATTAGGTGTGGGCATTATTGGTCCATTTTACAGTGTTGCCCAGACAAGAAGCATATGAGCCGAGTACCAAGCTTATACCTTTGTGGTTGAAGAATAGGAAGGAAAGCAGTTTTGAAATTAATTTTCAGTGTATAAGAAAGGCCATGGAGAACTATATACTCAGAATGAAACATAATATGAATTATGTTTCATAATTCATATTATGAAACATAATATGAAGAGAGGAGCCTGTAGTAAATAGCAAATGATGATTGAGTAAGTCTCAAGAAAAACAAAGTTATTGGAAAGAGTGCATGTGTTGGATTGATCCTGTGAGGGTCATTGAAGTCTTCAAAAATGCTGTTCGTGTGGAAGGTGGTCCGGTGTGGAACCTTAATCATGTTACTCTGTTTGATGGGGTAAGTGCGGGATGTGGGGATAATAGTAAGGACGAGAGCAATGTATTTTTCGATTTCCCCAAAATTAAAGGGGGAAGACCAGTGTGTAATGATTCTGTATCATTATCTGAAGGAATTGCCAGTGACAATGTTATACAACAAAATGAGTAAATTGCCAGCTGTAATACTATACCACTGAATAATGCTCCTGTTGATCACAGTAATTCAAGTGTGGGTTCTGTGGACAGAGGCAGAGCATGCAGATTGCCTGTAAAATGTAATTATTATATTCTGCATTGAATCATTATATGATGCTTTGTGCTGTATATGTTAGAGATGAATTGTGTTTTTTTGTTTTATTTTATTAAAAAAAAGGGGGAAGATGTGTTGCATATTGAATTTGAATCATTAAGTTGTTGGTGTTTTCAATTGAAGTGGGTAAGAGCATGTGGTAGAGCGGAGGGAGCGTATAAATAGGGAATGGATTTCGAGATTCGAGATCAATTATTTGGAGTTGGGAAGCTCTCTATATATATGTTTATACTTGCTACTGATTAAAGTGTGCTACCTGCAGATCGTAGTCATTGAGTCTATTCAAGGATTACTGTGCACTACAGATAGCACAATAGGTGCTGCAGTTGCACTAGTGACATTTGACTTACAAGCCCTGGGTACATTTGTATAAGCATACTAGGGGCTTGTATGTAAGTTAAATATACATTTAAAAATATGCCAATTAAACCATGTTTAAAGGGGGTGCAGGCACTTATTATCAGGGGTATAGTACACAGAGTTCTAAAATCAGCAAAAATATAGGGTCCAGCAAAACTAAAAAAATACAGCGTGACCATGAGGAAAAGGCAGATTTCCTACACACTGCTTAGATTTTTTTACAGACCCCGCTTTTGTGGTACTCATCCCAGTTTATACTTTGCAACCTTTCTGCAGTTTACACAGCTGGCAAAGGTCGTACAGCTCTAAATTGAGATGCTTATGTCCCCCCTCTCCTGCCCCCTGTGAAAGTAAGGTGTGTGCTTAATTCAAGTAGGTATGTCGAGCAGCGATGAAATTGCAGGGTTTACTGGTGTATTTGACAGTTACGGTTGCTGGACTGGGAACCGAAACCGGCCCTGGCAAACTGCTCGGGCAGTCCCTCGGGTACGGGGGGGGGGCAGCCGAGCTGTTTGCCAGGGCTGGTTTCGGTTCCCAGTTTCGGTTGCCCCTTCCCAATGGGTTGCAAATTATGACCTGCCTCATGAATATTGATAAGGCAGGTCATTTGCAACCCCACTGGAAATCACTTATGTGCCTGAGACACATTAGTACATTTCATTTTGCGAGTTTCTAATTGCGAGTCGCAAAAAATCCGAATTAGTGACTCACAAAATGAAATGGTCGTACATCTTACCCCTAGTGCCAAAACTGCTACAATTTAAGAATCCTCTTTCAATGAGGCTGTATAATGATCCAATCCTGTTTAAGGCAGGGCGAATCAACGTTGGGCTGCACGGCTGGATACATGACAAAGTTTCCAGATGACCACTGACAACATAAACCATACCCATTTATATTGCTTACAGGTAAATGTATCTTATATCAGTATCCTGAAAATCTGGCATGGATCAGGCTGTCGTCCATCCTGCATGTCGGATTTGTGGACACAGCGGCCCGTTTGCCCTTGATCGCAATGGCACAGCTTTGTGCCACCCTGGTGAACTTGTGTGATATTTTTTGAGTTCAATACACAGTTGTCGTGCGTTTGCATTCGATCACAGTGTTCCCCTCGTGTCTCCCGAGTTAGGTTGACCCGGTGCTTGGTACCAGGAGCGCTGCAGCCAGTTAGCCATGTGCCACTGGGGAGGGAGAGTCGGGAGGTCTCTCTGTTCCCGGGACTTGCCAGCACATAAACTCTCGGCAGATGTTCAGAGGCAGCACAGCGGGAAACAAACTGAAACACCAGCTTAGCAGCCACCCATCAGTAAAGAAAACTGACAGCAAAAGGGTCTGTTCATGTGCGAAAGCAGAAGGGGGTGCGAGCTCGTGTGAGAGAGACGTGTGTTCAAAAGCGCAAGCTTGTTGATGGCGAACCAGAAAACTCCGGGCTGCTCCCCACTCTGGGGGTATAATGAGATTTACAGTATGCAATGCACTGAGCATTCGGCAGCAGGATGCTTGAACCCCAAACCCCCACCAACGCCGCCCCCCTCTCACAGAGCGATAACATCTTGCTTTAATAACTTTGTGATGTTTTGTAGAAGAGAAATCGCAAAGGGCGAATCTAGCGAAGACTTTGCATTCTATTTCTCTTTTTTGTTGCTCTTGGGGATTACAAAGTCCGAGAGGGTTGGGGGTGTAGTTCTTCAGGGCCGGTTTCACAACCAGGGGTGATCAGAGTGCAGCCTTGCACCTGGCGTCCGTACGTATGGGGAGTCTCTTTAAGGTGATGTTTTATCGCTTGTCAATTCAACGATTCCTTGCCTTGGGGCAAGTACTTTTAACACCAGAGTGGTATTTTCCATCATTATTGTTATTATACTTAATAGTTGGGTAATGACACCTCTAACTCCCTGACCACATTTCAATGTATTCCAGACATACTACAGCTGAGCAGTGATGACATCACAATTCACTGTTAATACCAAACAGTCCATTTGTTTACGTTTAGTCAAAAAGTGAACCATCCTCCAGCCGCCTAACCCCTCATTAGTGACGTCATCCTTACCCTCTTGCAATAGCGGCATTGTAAACCACGCCTTTCTCTGTAACATCACCAATATACCGCTGTTGCTATGGAGACCCCATCATTGCACATTACAATCAGCACTTCGCTGCCTTTTGGCTAGCTTTGCACTTTATAATTACCACACACATAAGTCCGTCAAAAAAGTCAAAGGGATGAAGGAGAAGAGTGAGACATTTTCAAGTCCCATTTTATTTAAACAGCGCAGTGGTTTGATTTAATGTTTGTTTCTGACTGAGGTGTAAATATAATATTGAACCCAAAATGCAAGAGTGCTCAGTGAAAAAGTGCAGTGTAATTTTTGAATTCTAATATATTACAAAATACTGCAGTATTAAAACCAAAGTAGATCAGAGCGGCCTGCATGGTTGGCACGGGTTACAAAGTGCACTTATCTCCTGGATGAGGGATGTTGTTCGTTTTTGGTTTAACGCCTGATTGCACTATTTTTTTAAATCTTAAATTTGAATTTGTATTGCATCTTTTCACTGAGGACTGCGATCTTAAGTGGTTAACTGTTATCCTTATACAACACTAGGAAATATTTCATAATATCTCTACTAGGAGCTTAGTCCAGGGACCCAGAAGTCCTGGATGCATCCGCAAACTCCTGCTTTAGTGTGAAACGGGGTTGCAAGAGTCCTATTATTTTCAGGTACATATTCATCTGCAAAAGGCAGGTGTAATCATGCCCAGAAAACAGGCCAGAAGTCAGAAAAGCTATGCCTACAGGGTCTGTATTTTATGTCTCTTTCTATCACTCATTGATCTATCTTAAACAAAGGTTCTTCTGATACAAGATTTTATACCATCTAGAACAATCCAGCACGCAGTTTGCGTTCTGCCTCCGCTTGCCTGGCAACTCTTCCCAGAGTTGAAAAGGCTTGGTTGGGTGGCAGATCTTTTTATAATCGTGCCACTAAAATCTGGAAACTTCTTTTTAAGATCAGATCATGAACGAATTTCCTGTTCTTAGAAAAAATATTGATTTTCATTTAATTTTACTCACCATCATCTTTTTAGCCCCAGGTCACCATTGAGGGGTAATTGACTAGCTTTACAAATACATAAATAAATAAAGTGGTTTGGTGAGTACGCTTGTCCATGTTATTCCCCATTCCAGAAGTTGAAACTTGGGAGCTATCAATAAAGGCACGGATCTGCCATCCAGTGTAGGTCAAATCATGTGTGGTATTATGGTGCGTTATCAGCAGGTTATTCAGAATTATCCATTAATCCCCAGATAAAATATAGTCTGAATATCTCACTCTTCTTCTTGACCTGTTTGGCCGTTTTGGTACATATTTGTAGTTATGTCATTAGTTTGTGTTATTTGTTTGAATGGCTACCCTGGGACTCACTTGTGTTTTGTTTGTACTGGTGGCATAGAAGGGGTTCCATGGGCTCTAATGCTAGCAAGGAAAATGTCCTCTCCCCTACTCCCAGGGAAGTAGTAAAAGACACCCTTAATTGTGGTGCATTGGTCCCCTCCCATCCATAGCATCTGGCACTACTGCACCTCGTGCACTACTTCTATCTAGGTACTCTTTTGGGATATGGGATTGCCCTATTTATCTACACCACTTCTAAATGAAGAAGCATCCTAAATGCCTCTCTCCGTATTGAGACCACAAGCCCCATTCTACCCACAAAATGCTTTATATATTCTGTTACATGTTCACTTCTCATATTTAA
This sequence comes from Calotriton arnoldi, assembly GCA_963921515.1. Taxonomy (NCBI): domain Eukaryota; kingdom Metazoa; phylum Chordata; class Amphibia; order Caudata; family Salamandridae; genus Calotriton; species Calotriton arnoldi. Next base: position 13,268 of record CAWUFW010019732.1, on the reverse strand, counting down.
AATATCATACTAAGGCACACTGATTGGCTCTATTAAGGCTGGATAGGCCGTACGGGCAGTTCTCCTGCCATTTTCAATCACCCCATATCTTTTAATTTGTGACAGGGTGTTGGAAATTGCCCTTTTTGCAGCGTTATCCCCAAACTTTTTGCTTCTTCCTCCTACTTTTTCCTGACCTGTTTGTGTTGATTTTAGGACTCAGGGCACTTTACCACTGCTAATCAGTGCTAAAGTGCATATGCTCTCTGTGTAAATTGTGTTATGGATTGGTGTTTCCATGATTGGATATTTGATTTACTTGTTAGTCCCTAGTAAAGTGCACTGAGTGTGCCAGGGCCTGTAAATCAAATGCTACTAGTGGGCCTGCAGCACTGATTGTGCCACCCACGTGAGTAGCCCTGAAAAGGTAACTCAGACCTGCCATTGCAGAGTCTGCGTGCAGTTTGTAACTGCCATGTCGACTTGGCCAGTGCACACACTTGCCAGTCTCTAACCTTCCCTTTTCTTACATGTCAGCCACCCCTAAGGTAGGCCCAAGGTACCCCTGTGGGCAGGGTGCAGTGTATGTGAAAGGTAGGACATGCCCTGGTGTGTGTGGCATGTCCTGATAGTGAATTACTGCCAATTTCGTTTTTCACTATTGCAAGGCTACCTGTTCCCCATAGGACAGAATGGGAAGTTTGTTTATAACATCTTATAAACATAACTGGCCCTGGGAACTAGGTAGGAAAATAAAGTTTAGTATGCCTGAACACAGAATCTTAAGATGCATCTTTTAGTGAAGGTGATTTTTACATTCTGTGTTTGAAAATACCACTTTTAGAAAGTAGGTATTTTCTTGCAAAGTCATCCCGTGTGCCTCTGCTGGAATATGGATTGCCTGTCTGGGTTTTGGATGACAGAAGGCTGGGGAGCAGGAGGGGCTCCAGATAGTCTAGGTGGGTCAAGAAAGGGCTGAATAGACCTGGGCTGCAATTGGGGAAGGGGGAGGAGATTTCCTTGCACCTCAAAGGGCCTGGTCTGCCTCTGACAATGCCGTCTCCACCTCCTGCCAGGAAGTCACACCAGAGAAGGCAGAACTGGTTCTGGCTGGGCACAGACACTCTCTGCCTAAGAGATCAAAGGATTTTGGGATATAAATATTGGGGCCCAGACCCCTGAACTTTAGAACTCTTTTGGATCAAGAAGACTGCCAAGAAGAAGAGCTGGAGAAGCTGTGAGGAGGAACTACCACTTTGCTGTGTGCTTTGCTGTGTTGGCCTGCAGTGGCTGCTTCTGTCTTGGGCAGTGAAAGGACTGGACTGAACTTTCTGCAATCTACTTTTGTGAGTTTCTCCAAGGGCTTGAGGTAGAGCTTGCCCCCTGTTCAAGAAGTCTCAGGCACAACAAAGACTTCAAGCTCTTCTGCCCTCAGCACTGGGGACTGTGTGTTTTGTGCTGCAACAGAAGAAAAGCAACTCGACGACGTCGACGACGACGCTGCCGACTCCGTGTCCCGAAGGCACCGCAGAGGGCACCGCCGCAACGCCGCACCGCGACCCTGGTCTCACCGATGACGCCTGCAGACGCCGCCACCGAGCCGCTGCTCGCACCGCGACCTTTGGGCACCGCACTCCGCACCGCTTCGCTTCACGACGACGCCTTGGCACCGCAGAGGGCACCGCCGCAATGCCGCAACGCAACCCTGGTCTAACCGATGACGCCTGCTGATGCTGCCACAGAGCCGCTGCTCGTACCGCGACCTGTGGGCACCGCACTCCGCACCGCCTCGCTTCACGACGATGCCTTGGTATCCCCGACGCCGCCGCTCCATGCCAAAATCTACACCGCTGCTTGCACCGTGGTTCGAGGGCACCGCTCGTAAAGTTACACGACGCACCGCCCTCATACTGCACCGCAGCCTTGGCCTATCGACGCCGGCGCCATCGACTCCAGTTCATCAGCCGACGACAGCGCTTCAGCAACGACGATGCAGCTGCTTGCACCGTGACCTGCCAGCACCGTGACGAGCACCGCCTTCATCTCGCACCGGGACCCTGGTCTCACCGATGACGCCATCCGACGCCGCCACCGAGCCGCTGCTCGCACCGCTGCAATTCGCACCGCAGCACACGACGCCTGCCGACGCCAGCGCTCCTGACTTCAACAGAGAGGAGAGCGATCTGCAACGCGTGTGACTTCGAGGGCCCCGACGACTCCTGCACCGACCTCCGGAACCGACGCCTGCGGATGCCGTGCTTTCGGAAGCCATGCTTTCGGAAGCTCAACGAGAGGTCGCCGACGCCCTGCATTTCTAAAAGGTACTGTTTGCGGGTCTTCCAGACACCGTAGCTGGCCCGCTACGCTGCGGTCAGCCACAACTGTTTGGATTTGTTTGCTCACGACGCCGTGATAGCCCCGGACGGAGCTATCGACATCAAGGAACTGTTTTTAAAGCATATTTTGATAACTGAAGATTTTTAAGTACTGTATTGTGGATTTTTATCGTTTTTGGTCTTGTCTTAAGTATATAAAAATATTGGATATTTTTCTAAACTGGTGTGGTGTCCTTTTGTAGCGCTTACAGTGTATTACTGTTGGTTATGTGCAAATGCTTTACACACTGCCTCTAAGATAAGCCTGACTGCTCATGCCAAGCTACCAAGGGGGGTGAGCAGGGGTTATTTTAGGAGTGTAACTCTCTTATCCTGACTAGAGTGGTGGTTTCTGCCTGGCTTTGGCACATGCCCTAGCCTACCAAAAATCCAATTTCTAACAGAGGGTAAACTCAGCAGTCTTCCAATCGCTGCTAAGGCATTCAATCTCCAGAGTCTTCATTTAAGTCAGAAGAAAATTTCAGTTATGCTCATACACAACAATCATTCACAGCTAGAAACTTGAGTGATGTGTAAAATAAAATGACAAACGATTTCACTGTTTGTTTAGCACAATTGTTTCTCCGATTCTAAGGGAATGTCACAAGAAATAGCACAATTATTTGCTCACAATTGAATTATTCTATTTCAAAGGATTTCAAAGACTGCAATCTATATGAACTAGCTAAGAGGTAGAAGCTCCATGTTTATGTCTTGGGGGAAAAAAACCATTTGTTTTGTAGGAAGACCCTCACCCACCAACCTAGTTGGTGGCATGCTTCATCATTGGGTCCCACCCAAGATCCCGAGTGAGCCTTTGGTGTGCTTCAACGCCTGATTTCAGCGGAGCGGGTTGTGTGCAGTAAGTATGCAGTGACAGTGGAAAGTGTGTGGGTTAAAAACTGTCCGAAGGGTCCCTGGTATGTGGAAATTTAATGGTTGGGCCCTTGGCAGTGTTAAAACAAGGTGGATATTAGTGGAGATAGACTATGTCTCCAATATCCAGTGCGGTCTACATGTTTCAGCCAGGACTTTATAATACGCTCGTTTCCTGGTGGTCCGGATGATTCTGTCTGGATATCCTCTTTCTCCGGACCACCAGGAAACGAGCGCGGAACCAGCACAGAGAATCGCTGTTGGAAGACAACTCACGTGAGACTACCACCATCCCGCTCACATGAGTCACAACATATAACCCAGCCTCCAATCATGTGGCCAAGATCATCCACAAGAACTGGCAGATCCTGAATACGGGTGCACTACAATGGGACTTACCCCTCTTCTCATACAAACAGGCAGGCAGTCTTAAAGACCGTCTTGTATTTACTCGCCCAAGAAAATAACAGGCGCCCACAATTAGCACAGTCCTCAATGCATGGGGCCTACCCAACGTGGTCGGCCACTACCCATGCAGCAACTGCTGTGTTTGCCACCTCACTAGAGCTACAAAAACATTGGACCTCGAGGTAGGCAAGATTTGGCACCAGAGGAAGCATACCAATTGCAACTCCTCAAACGTGATCTACCTCATTGAATGTCCCTGCCAACTCCGCTACATCGGAATGACAGGCCGTAAGATCAAGACAAGAATAGGGGAACATCGCAGCAACATAAGGTGCAAAAGAAATACTACCAAATTGACAGACCACTTTATTCAAAGTGGACACACCCCCAATGATATGAGGTGGACCGTAATCGAACAGATTGAGTGTAACAATCAGACTGATGAAAAGACCTTACTCCAGAAGGAACAACGGTGGATCTACCGCCTTTCCACGCATATAGGGGGGCTCAACGACAACATTCCTTGAAACAGCTTAAGTAATCGTTGACACTCCCATGATGCTCCATCTGAGATGCTGCACATCCGCTTAGCGAACTTGGACCCACTACAGCACAACCAAACCGGGCTTAATGGGCCATTGTGACCTTCTGAATAGTGAATACCAGTCCAGTTACTTGACTGACCACGCAACTCTTACCCCTGAAGAAACCATTACCTGAAGGTACAGTCCTTGACTTAGTCAATACACTATCATGGGCCTCTGTTCAAGGCTCCGTCCATCATTAAAACAGCAGGCACACCCAGACCTGCGAACACACTGGCTCACTCAATCCCCGCCAGCCAACACCTAGGCAGTAGGTAACTGTCCGAAACCACTCCTGGGCATGCACGCATTAACCCGCGCAGCCTTGATTTCCCCAGGCATAAACACGATCTTCCGTTATTTTGCCAGTCAGTACAGATAAAGGATGATGGTAAAGGCTACATATGCATGCTCTTTACCTCTCAACCACCCGCTTGTCACAGACAATCAGTAGAGATACCAACGATATAGCACAAGTCTTTTTTCTATGTCTTTTACATGCTTTAGGGAGCGATACTCATCGCTGAACTTTTTTCGCAACTATGGGCTACATTTTAAATCCCTACTAGTCCAAAAAACCACTCCTTACACACAATTGTAACTTTATTCATTTGACAATTACAGCGCGAGACACGCACACCAAATTCAGTCCGCCAACACTTTTGCCGGCTCCAGACGCTACTCTCAGCACCAGCTGGCCGACGTGACACACCTGCGCTGATGCCGAGCACCTGAGACTAACAATCAATCAATCAATCAATCATATCACTGGTAAGGTGCACTACTTACCCGTGAGGGTCTCAAGGCGCTGGGGGTTGGGGGGTGCTGCTACTGCTCGAAGAGCCAGGTCTTGAGGAGTCTTCTGAAGGTCAGTAGGTCTTGGGTCTGCCGTAGGTGGGTGGGGAGGGTGTTCCAGGTCTTGGCAGCGAGGTGGGAGAAAGATCTGCCGCCGGCAGTCGTTCTTTGGATGCGGGGGACTGCGGCAAGGGCGAGGCCGGTGGAGCGGAGCTGGCGGGTGGGGGTGTAGAAGCTGAGTCGTCCGTTGAGATATGCTGGTCCGGTGTTGTGGAGTGCTTTGTGTGCGTGGGTGAGGAGCTTGAAGGTTATCCTCTTGTTGACGGGGAGCCAGTGCAGGTCTCTCAGGTGGGGTGTGATGTGGCTGCGGCGGGGGATGTCGAAGATCAGACGTGCAGAGGCGTTCTGGATGCGTTGCAGCCGTCTCAGGAGTTTGGCCGAAGTTCCTCCGTAGAGGGCGTTTCCGTAGTCCAACCTGCTGCTGACGAGGGCCTGGGTGATCGTTCTTCTCGTTTCGGTGGGGATCCACTTGTAGATCCTGCGGAGCATGCGGAGGGTGTTGAAGCAGGAGGAGGAGATGGCGTTGACCTGCTTAGTCATGGAGAGGGTGGAGTCGAGGATGACCCCTAGGTTGCATGCGTGGTCGGTGGGTGTTGGAGCTGTTCCCAGTGTGGTCGGCCACCAGGAGTCATCCCAGGCCGAAGGGGTGGAGCCGAGGATGAGGACCTCCGTCTTGTCCGAGTTCAGCTTCAGTCGGCTGTTCCTCATCCATTCGGCGACGGCCTTCATTCCTTCGTGGAGGTTGGTTTTGGCGATGTGAGGGTCTTTGATGAGGGAGATGATCAGCTGGGTGTCATCGGCGTAGGAGATGATGTTGAGGTCGTGCTGTCGGGCGACGTGGGCGAGAGGTGCCATGTAGATGTTGAACAGCGTTGGGCTGAGGGATGAGCCCTGGGGTATGCCGCAGATGATCTCGGTGGCATTGGAGCGGAAGGGGGGGAGGCGGACGCTCTGTGTTCTGCCGGAGAGGAAGGATGTGGTCCAGTCCAGGGCCTTCTCTTGGATCCCGGCATCGTGTAGGCGTGTTCGTAGTGTGCGGTGGCAGACCGTGTCGAAGGCGAATGACAGGTCCAGGAGGATGAGGGCCGCTGTTTCTCCGTTGTCTAGCAGGGTCCTGATGTCATCGGTGGCGGCGATGAGGGCGGTTTCGGTGCTGTGGTTGCTGCGGAACCCAGACTGGGGCGGGTCCAGGATGCTGTTCTCCTCGAGGTAGCGGGTCAGTTGTGTGTTGACGGTCTTCTCGATGACCTTCGCCGGGAACGGGAGCAGGGAGATGGGCTGGAAGTTCTTGAGGTCCTTGGCGTCCGCCTTGGGTTTCTTGAGTAAGGCGTTGATCTCGGCGTGCTTCCAGCTTTCCGGGAAGGTTGCTGTCTCGAAGGAGATGTTGATTACTTTCCGGAGATGGGGTGCGATGGCTGTGCTGGCTTTGTTGAAGATGTGGTGTGGGCATGGGTCTAATGGTGATCCGGAGTGGATGGTGCTCATAATCTTGCTGGTGTCCTCGTCGTTGATGTTGGTCCAGGAGAGCAGGCGGTTGGTGCGGGTGGTGGTCGTGGGGGCGGAGGTCTCAGTGGTTGTCGGGGCGGTCGTGGCGTTGAAGCTGTCATGGATGTCGGCGATCTTGCGGTGGAAGAAGGTGGCCAGTGAGTCCCACAGGTCTTGCGAGGGTGGGATGTCGTTGGTGTTGGAGTTGGGGTTGGAGAGTTCCTTCACGATGTTGAAGAGCTCTTTGCTATTGTGTGCGTTGCTATCTAGGCGGTCTTTGAGTGAGGCCCTTTTGGCGGATCTGATGAGGTGATGGTGTCTGCGGGTGGCGTTCTTGTGGGCTGCGTAGCTGTCTGGTGTTCGTTCGCGGATCCAGTTCTTCTCCAGTTTTCGGCATGTTCGTTTGGAGGCCTGGAGGTCTTCGGTGAACCAGGTGGCTTTCTTGCTGGTGTGGCTGTTGGAGGGTTTCTTGGGCGGGGCGAGGGTGTTGGCGCAGTCGTTGATCCACTGTCTGAAGTTGCGGGCGGCGGTGTCGGGGTTGGTGGGGTCGGCGGGTGGGCTCTGGGCGAGGGTGGTGGTTAGCTGGTTTTCGGTGACTTTGCTCCAGCAGCGGCGAGGCATCTGTTGGGTGCGGTGGTGCGTGGTGGGCTTCCTGAAGGCGAAGTGGATGCAGTGATGGTCGGTCCAGTGGAGTTCGGTGGTGTGGTTGAAGGAGACGTGGGAGCTTGCGGAGAAGATGGGGTCAAGCGTGTGGCCGGCGGCGTGGGTGGGTGTTGTCACGAGCTGTCTGAGTGCGAGGTTGGCGAGGTTGTCGACCAGGGTGGTGGAGTTGGTGTCGTTGTTGTTCTCGAGGTGGAAGTTCAGGTCCCCGAGGAGGATGTAGTCCGTGGAGGCGAGGGCGTGTGGGCTGACGAAGTCAGCGATGGAGTCGCTGAACTGTGGTCGGGGTCCGGGGGGTCTGTAGACGAGGGTTCCTCTGAGGGTGGTGTTGGGGTTGGTGTGGATCTGGAAGTGCAGGTGTTCAGCGGTGCTGAGGGTGTCGTCGGTGTTGGTCGAGACTCTGAGGGTGTTCTTGTGGACGATGGCGATTCCTCCTCCTACTCCGTTGGTGCGATCCCTGCGGGTGATCTTGTAGCCTTCCGGGATGGCTATGGCGATGTTGGGGGCTGAGGCGGGGTTCAGCCAGGTCTCCGTCAGGAAGGCGACGTCTGGGGAGGTTGAGTCAAGAAGGTCCCAGAGTTCGACTGCGTGTTTGCGGGTGGAGTGGGTGTTGAGGAGGATGCATCTGAGGTAGTTGGGTTCTTTCCTGGGCGGAGGTTTGGCGGGGCGGATGCTGGTGAAGCTGCAGTTCCGGCAGGTGAAGGGTCCTTGGGTGCGCTTCAGGGTGGCCCGGTAGCAGGTGTGTTCTCATCCGGAGTTGAGTGCGTGGAGGGAGCTGGCATCGAAGCGGAGTCGGGCGTCGTGGCGTTCGCGGGGGCGAGGGGTTCTGGCGCTGGGCGCGGTCCAGGTGCGGACGGGCGCAGACGGGCTTGCCTTAGGCGCGCCAAGGTATTTAAAGGCTCTCCCGACCACCGGTTCACATCGACAGAATCCCGATGCAGGACGCAGTAGGTATGGATGAGGGCCAGTGACCTTGACGAAGTAAGTGGGGTGCCAACGGGGGGGTTTTTCTTCACTTAGCTGGCCGGTGGACATATGCCCACACGCGGCCAGGCCTCTCGCTACAATTTCTTTATTTCTCTTACTTCACACACAGAGTGTGACTACAGGTCCGGCCCCTCAACGGGATTCATAGGGCTCATTCTGAAAAACTCAGAGTAAGCATACCTTCCTTTTAAACAATATTTACCACCACAAACATATACAGTTTGTCGCTCTGACGCTAATTGAACTATTGCACAGTAGCGCATAAACCGGCATGATCATAAAGCCACTTTCTCCACAAACGTAACGTTCCGGTTTCACTTTCGCCTATTTACCGATTAGTGTACGGGCACGACGTTTACTCAGTCACATGAATTACTGTGCAAATTGAAGCCAGCACTGCCTAAATGTTTATGTTTGTATGTCTTTTGTCTGCCCTACTTTCCTTCCAAATAGGCACTGAGTCATTAGAGGAATACCTCCTCTTCCAGATAACGCACCTTAGCGTGTGCGACACATCTTTGGTCTTCAATACATATTGGTTTTAGACCATCATGTATTTATCTTTCACATAGGTCCTGACGAAAGCCGGCATATTATAAAGTCCTGGCTGAAACATGTAGACCGCACTGGATATTGGAGACATAGTCTATCTCCACTAATATCCACCTTGTTTTAACACTGCCAAGGGCCCAACCATTAAATTTCCACATAACAGGGACCCTTCGGACAGTTTTTAACCCACACACTTTCCACTGTCACTGCATACTCACTGCACACAACCCGCTCTGCTGTAATCAGGCGTTGAAGCACACCCAAGGCGCACTCGGGGCCTTGGGTGGGACCCGATGATGAAGCATGCCACCAACTAGGTTGGTGGGTGAGGGTCTTCCTACAAAACAAATGGGTTTTTTTCCCCCAAGACATAAATATGGAGCTTCTACCTCTTAGCTAGTTCCCATTGATCTTTTACATATATTAACAGGGGAAGTGAACTAGTACACTGTTTCCTCTCTCTCCCTTTGATACATATTGCAATCTATATGAAACTGAATGAGTTACAAGAAAAACGAAATGTGTAGCAACTTTACTATATCTTTAAAAAAAATGAAGTAAATTAACAGTTGGTGTCGTCTCTCTGTAGCACAATGCAACTAGTTGAGATAGTGAATAAAAGAACCAGTTGTGTTATATAATTCAGACACACATAATCTCAAACTGACTTTAAACTGAATCTTTAACGGTGATATGATGTAGGACATCAGTATAGAGAAAATAAATGAAATCTACAGCTGAAGACAAACAGAGTGCACAGAATTTATAGACAACAGACTCATTTTGCATGCTACTTTGGGATTGATTTTATGCTGTATCAGGACTTGGGAAAGAGTTACTGGACAAGTTGAAGAGATATGTAGTGTAGAATTGATGCAGGTTTTCAAAAATAAAAAGATCCAATTGTGAGAGGGACTTTAGGTAAAGGAATAGATCAGTTCTGGAATTCTTTCTAGTACTTATTCTAAGGTTTCAGCAAGTCTAAAGGGAAAAGTGCATTTTAAATGTCAAAGACTACAGTGGTGAGTCTTATTCAGGCAATGGAAATTAGTTAGACATATTTAGTTTAAATTCCTTAAATGAAGCTTATTGTCTGAAGTTGTGCCTGAACAGAATGTGAAACTGAGCATTTTAACCACACATCAGTTGCCTCACATAAAATTCAAGATATGCATGTGATTAAATATGAGGAGATGCATGTTGATCAAGTAGCTTTTATGCGTTTAAGGCTTAACAAATTACCTTATTTTGTGCTACACCTCTTCTCCAGGGCCAGGGAAACTCTGCAGTTCCATGATAATGGACAGGCCAAGTAAACCTTTCCTTCGCACTGCTTACAAAGTGCTCAGGTATGAAGAGGAGGTTACAATTTAACAATATCTTGACTGTTTATTCATGGATTCTCAAATCCAAGGAGCACATGCATATCCAAACAAAAACAGAAAAGCACACCATTGCATTAGGGAGATTTTTCTCCTGTTGTCCTTTGCAGATTTGAGTATCTGGCTTTGAATTTGTGTGTTGTGAACACAGTAATAAGTCCACTTGAGACCTTTTCTGTTTTTATTATGAGCTTGCTTGCAGATTCCTTTGTCTCTTTTAGTAGAAGTGTGAAGTGTTACACATGCGCAGAAATATTAGCGTCATGTCTGCCTTCTATCTCAGCTTATATGTTTTTGTACTTTTTATTATGGTCGCTGCCATTATGTTATGGACGCTTACAGTGAAAGCTGACCTGTTCCTATTGTTTTAGTTAGAGTGGCAAATTATCTGTGTGTGAATCAAAATGATGCAATTATAGCCATATTTGTTGTTTTAATATTAGTGTCTCCAGGTTTCTAAACATGAGATAAAATCAGCGATCTGATCCTATAAATACCCAGATATCACACTATAATTTGGTGGGGCTTCACACTACGGCTATCAAGCTAGAGGTCAAACTGGTTTGCAGGGACAACCAGCCTCAGCCAGGCATTCCACTGGGAGTGGTGCAAAGAACTGCTTTTCAGCCTTACACTGATCATTATTCCCAGGCAAGGGTTGTGATAAAGAATAACTAAACAACAGATAGAAGGTATGCTGTGTGATCCATCTCAAGAAAATTGATTTATAGGCTTGCTATTTTCTGCTTCTACTAAAATTTAGCATAATACTTAGAAATAGTGATGTTAGGATGATAGGAACTTGTTAACCGTGTTAGGAATGTTCATATTGTTTTCGCTAGCCAAGTCATGCATTGCTGCATTTATTTTCTAATTCTGTGTGGTTATCATTCATATTATATGCACTAGATTTGGATTCTTGAAATTAACATTTTTAGGTTTATCCCCAGGTTCTTGGTGCTATTTTGAGTGTGTTTTTCATTTATGAAAATAGATATGATGGTTCACTGTGTCCCTGAACTCATCTAGAGGGACTAATCATGACCAGAAAACATATCCTACACAGTACTTCTTGGTGTGTTACATATGGATCGCAGTCCAACTGGAATTCTAAACCGTATTGGTGCATTGAACTGAGCCCTTGGACAAGAGGGTTAGAAATCTAACCCCTGTGACTCTGGAGGTGGGGGATCCTTGGATCGTGACAAACGTCATGCGCTCTGATGACACACTCAAAAAAACAATTATTACAAACATACAGAGACATCTGTTGTAATATTATAACTCCTTCTTCAGGTAAAATAGGAAACCCCTGCTTACCGACAAACTTGGCTCTAAAAAGAGTATTTCCTCAATCTGTCATTTTTGCGTTTCAAATCTCATGTTAATTGATTCTGTTCATTAAACATGGAAACGTCTATTGCGATATGAGTAAATTACAGGGCAGAATCAACATCTGAAGACATAGGTGTCCCCGACACAGGGGTGCAGTAACCTTTGTCGTACATGCACACCCTGCATATGCCCTTGATATTTTTTACTCAAGATGGAGTTTGATCATGTAGATGCCAACACTGGCAATTTTCACACATATTAAGTTTCGGCAAAATACCAAACATATCATGAGTTGGAGGACTCGGGGCCTAATTCCGATGGTGGTCGGACAAGCATCCGACCGCCATCGCAGCATGGCGGTCCGGCTGTCTGAATGTCGGAAAGGGGCTTCATAATCCCTACGGTGGTGCCTGCGCAGGCACAACCCCTATTGTAGGGTTTACGATCGGACCAATGACCCGACGGGCTCCTTGAGCATGTCAAATGTGTTGGTTGGTCCCTCAAACTGCAGCGGTCAGACCGACTGCATCCTAATGCGGTGGTCGGACCCCTATGCTGGATGGCGGTCAGACCGCCACCGATATTCAGTTGGTAGTGGTCCGACCGCCATCCTAATCAGGCCCTATGTGTCTTCCCCTTGGGATGGTGCCTCCCATAGAAGAGTGCAATATCTGGGGAAGCATATTTGCTTATTAATATACTGCTGTGCATGGATGACCCTCATTGGCGTTGCTACCAGATGTATTAAGACAAGTACAAAATGAGGATGAGGCTGCACCAGCTCTAGAATTAGGAACAAATTTAATGGGAAATTTTGAAATGATGATTTCCTCAATCCTTCTGAGTAACATTTGTGGAGAAGCAGCAGTTCTGGCCATACGCCAGAAACATGCAGCAGTTCTTGTTAAAGGACAGGAGCTATCAAAATAATTATTGAAACATATACACCTGTGGTCTGTGACACCATGGGATCACGAGTTGTCAAACCTAATCTCAAAGCAAAAATTAAGTTGAAGGTTTTGGTAAGGAAAAATCCATGCCAGAAACCAAAAAGAAGCAGAGAGTAAAACAAAAGAAAAGGACTGGATCTCCTTCAACCCAGGAGTCTAGCAGGGGTGGTTACAATTTGAAGGACTGTAGCAAAATTAAAAAGCCAGATCGGTATCAGTATTTTGATATTCCTTCTTCCCATTCTTTTGAGGAGTCTGACAGTAAAAGGGCAGACAGGACTGGACGAACCGAGTACCAAGAAGAGACAAGTATGCACGCGAGAGGGCTCTAAAACAGGCTTCAGTGCTATATAGAAACCAAATGGGGTGGGATAAAGAAACTATTCCACATCATTCCTTGACAGAATGAGACCTTAATACACACTCAATATCCTCTGAAGCAACATAAAAGCCACCTTAGATCAGCCAAATTATCAAGGCATAATAGTACCTTGTAAATCTACAATGAACGACTCTCTTTTCCCAGTTTAAAAACTTGACAGGTCATATAGGATAGTATTAGACTATAGAAACTTAAATTCACTGACACGCAATTATGCTGTCCAAAACACTCATGGCACATGACTCATGACGAAGCTGACATTTCCAATGGGTTTTCAGTCAAAACATAGCACTACAAAGCAAGTATTTAACAGTTTTTTTCATTCCACAAATTTCAATTCTCTTTCAAGCAATTGCCAATAGGCTACAAAAATAGTCCTGTTTTTATTTTGCAGCATGTATTCTGGAGATCGTACTGTCGTGTAGTTCCTATAAGACCTATATAGGATCTGCGCGTTT